>OY986437.1:154854657-155139657 GCA_963920525.1 Dichetophora obliterata | reverse complement strand
TATTATATTATATTATATTATATTATATTATATTATATTATATTATATTATATTATATTATATTATATTGTATTATATTATATTATATTATATTATATTATATTATATTATATTATATTATATTATAATTTGACGAAATGTCTTTAAAAGTTCATTTGCAGTATGATAGGCTCAAGGACATGATTATTGGACTTGAAGACTACGGAAATGAAAACCGTTCTCTTAGAACGGCCAATAGTGTAATGACGTTGATGGTCCAAGGCATTAGTGGATTGTCTTGGAAGCAAGCATTTGCTTATTTTTTTTTTGCAAGGAGCATGCAAAGGAGATTTAATTAAAAAATACGTTTTCGAAGGTATCGAACAACTTCAAAGTATTCATTTACGCCAGTTTCATTTTGTATGCTACCAAGGGGCAAATTTTGTTAATTTCTCTAAAATTGTAGGTGTAACTGAGGAACATCCATATTTTACAGTTAATGCTAGCAAAGTTTTTTCTTTCATGACTCTCCTCATTTACTGAAAAGCAGTCGGAATTGCTTAGAAAATTCCAGAAATTTCGTCATTTTTAAATATGTACTAGTGAGCTGGAATGACATTGTGCATTTTTATAATGTAGACTCCAAACACGAACCAAGATGTGCACCCAAGCTTACTGTGAGTCACATCAAGCCAATCAACTTTCAAAAAATGAATGTCCATTAAGCTGCTTAAGTTTTGAGTAATACTGTTGCTTCCGGGATGAAGTCTTTATACTTCTTTAAGAAACTAGACGTTTCAAAAGCCCCCACGACTCAAAATACGGTTGAATACATCCTTTTTTTCGATAAATTATTTAATATTTTCAACAGCCGCTATGAAGCTGTTTTACCATCTTCCAAAAATAGTTTTCACCGGATCCCAAGAGCAAACACAGTTCCTTGAAAGAGCTAAATTCCTTCTCAATTCATTGAAAATTCAAGACATTAATGGCTCTGATGTGAAAAAGGGGTTTTCGTTTATAAACGGTTGGCTTTTAAACATAAGCAGTTTAAAACAGCTTTGGAATTTTTTGCGTAATGATGGTTTCACTGGCATTATTACGAGAAGACTTTGCCAAGATGAACTTGAGCACTTTTTCGGTCATATAAGGAGAGGTGGCGGTTTGACTTCACGAATAACCCCTCATCAGTTTACTGGCTTATTCCAAAAGAATTGGGGTTTGCAATTTATTGATTTAGTTGTTGCATGAAATTGCGAGCCGTCGACAGAATTAAATGTTGTTCCACATAATGTTCTGGAAAATGTTTGCAACGACACACTAATCATAGATCAATCGTGGCAAAATTTTCAAAGCTTGCCACGACCACAACTTTCTTTTGTTCAAAATGTTCATATGAACATTGATATAAATGAAGCTGAATTTCTCAAACAAAGTGCGTTTGCCTATGTGTGCGGCTGGTTTTATCTCAAAATGTATATGCAACACACTTGCCTTAGTCCATTGCCTTATATTGGAGATGAAATTCTTTCAGATGAATTTCTCTTCATGATAGAAAAGCAATGCGAACAATATAAATTAGTAAAACCTCCTGAAACTTTTATTTCATACATCGACAAATTTGACACCATGTTTGGCCAATTATTGTATTTAATGGTGCGTGTCATAGAGTAGGGCTTTCTCAGTTTTTATTCGATGAAATGAAATGCATACAGCCATACTCTTGCTGTGAGAATTGCGACAGCAATATGTTTTTAGCTCTATTTATAAGAGTAAGAATATATTTTGTTTTATCTTCAATCGCGAGGCATCTCAGCCTAATTTAAAAAACAAAATTCTGCGTGTCGCAAATCGATAAACTTCTGGCAGTTAATTTTTAACCATATAAAAGATTCTAGATATATGGAAGGTGTTACGGCCCTATTTTCAATTTTCTCAACTATTTTCTGGTATTTTATTATTGAATGGATGTTTTTATTTTCTTTCAACATTGCGAAGCTCTATCATTGATTGATCTCCTTCTGCTTAAGTTGTTTAAGGGTAGATTTTGTTGTTTTTTCTTTTCGTTTCTTTTCTTTTTATTTTCCTTTATTTTCTTTTCAGGATATATATTTTTTATTATTATTTTTTTAGCTAAAATATATAAATATTTATATTTTTATATTATTTATATAAATATTTAAATTTAGTCAATAATGTAATGTTTATAATATAATGTAATATTATTTATATAAATATATATATATAAATTAAGTCAACAATGTGGCCAAAAAAAATCGGTAACGCGCCACAATGCATACCTCAATGGTGGTGTATAAATGCATGCAATTTATTCCATTTTATTCACTTGTACGAATATTTTATTAGATCAATCTCAGTATATATACCATTACTAATACCTAAAAGTTGTAAATAGGAACCTTTTTTGGTAATCTCATCGTATTCTGTTTGTGTATTGTCAATTTTTGTATATAAACGTGCACATTCTATAAAAAATTCCTAAGGAAACAAATTCACAAAATTCAAGATAATTAACTAATTTACTTTAAGGATTTCTGCTACAATATTTTACCAGGTGATGCCTTGTGGAGTGTATAAGAAATTTGCATAAAAGAGTCAATTTCGAAAAATGGCACACACGATCATTTTGCGCAAAAGTGTCGATATATCCAACAAATTATTTTTTAATCTTCTTTAAAATTGGCCTTTTTAATAATGTAATTTAATAATTTTTAATTTAATTGGCGATTTTTAATAACAATTTTTTTTGCCTTTTAAATTATCCTTAAATTTTACATTCAAATTAATGGAATTAATTAATTAATTAATTTTCTTGCTTTTTCATATTGCATTCTCATTGGTTACAGATTTTGTATGAAATGTCAACTTCGTTTTGACAGTTTCGTTTTGACCGGCTCTCCGCCCTAACACTACCTTGTCTAATTTTGCCATGCTTTAAGCCAATTCAAAGTAAAAAACACTGATGCATTGCATAAATGCGTTTACGAAGTCAACCATATTTTCTAATCTACGAGGATTTTTCTCAATTAGCAAGCATAGATATTTTTTAATGCTTTCTTTGTACTCGACCCCCCCTTTAATATAAACACTTAATTTGTTCTACAACCTAAAACTAGTAACTTTACCTCATCATTGCTTTCCATATTGTTGTGGGATAGAAAAAATAAATTTTTCTGCATGCCTTTTACTTGCGTATAGCGTTTTTTTCGCTTAACTCCAATTTATCGTATATTATAGGACATATTAACTGTATAAATTCCGGACGCATGCGATACTGTTTCCTCAACATTGTATTTGCCATTCCACGATTAATAAGTCGTTCGAATAAGTAAATACTCATCTCATGCACTCGACTATGCTGGTAACTTGACGTATACGGCTGCAATTGCATGTAGCCACCAATCATAATGACATGTTGTGTAAATCGCGTCAAACAAGCAATTATATGAGATTCTAATATTTCTGCAGCTTCTTCAAAAACAACTGTAATTTTAAATATAATTGGTTTTTTTTTTTGTTGTTTTTAAAATAGTAACGTTGTTTAATTTACCATTTTTTTAAGAAACAATTGGAATTTCCAATAATTTAAATATATAATTTGACTTAACAGCGAATGTTGTTGTCATTGCAATAACTTGTTTATTTTTGACCAATTCGTATTTGAAGAATATCTTAATAGTTTTAAGTTTAGTCGTTGTATCGTGCAGCTTTTTCTACAAATTATTGTTTAAATAAGAGCTTTTATAAAAATTTTTACACAATCTACATAAAAAGTATAATTGTTTAAAATAAACTTGCCTGCGCATTAGCAATGATTTTGTAGTTTTCGTGCCATCAAAGTTTTTAAAAAGTTTTTGCAAAGCTTCAAATTCTTCCTTATATCCCATGCTTGTGATGTAATATAAATGTTTAATTAGCGGATTTACTTGATCTTGCTCCTGTTCTCTTAAATTGAATTTCTTAAAATCGCGATTTTTGGAACCAATTCCAAAACGAACAATGCTATCAGTATGTGCAGATAGTTTAAGTAGAAATTTGTCCAAGGACTCATTTGTGTATGTTATGAGCACAAGAGGACACCAGGCACAGGAAAAATAAGTTTTTCCTGTGCCTGGTGGTCCCTGTATAAGACAGAATTCTTCGCATAGAGCTTTTTTGAATGCTGTTTCTTGGCATTCGTTTAAGTTGAGGTTTCCCGTTATTTTTTTCTAAATTCTGATATCTGTCTGTTTGGTTGTCAGCGTTACAAGAGCTCTGTTTAAGATATGCGGGCACTGCACTTACAAACTTAAAGAGTTGTATTTTAGTTTTTTAATATTTTAAATTAAAAGGTTAACAGGAACTTAACTCGCCAGCAACAATATACCTTTGCATTGGTATAATTCCAGCTCCACCAGCTGCATAAGTTTTTATAACATTATAAACATTGTGATATGGCTTAAAAAATGCTGGGCTCTCGAACATGAGAAATTTCTTATTGTAAATTGATGCAATATTGTACTGCTTCACTACATCAATGCTTATGTGGATAGAATTTTTAACATTCACACAAATACTATAAATTGAATAATAATAGCAAAACGTTTCATAAAAATTCATATACGATCTTGAATCACTTCAAACTTTTAGTATTAGGATAACGCAAAATATGAAAACAACGTCTACGTCCCATAACCTTTAATGCAAAGCTAGGCGTAGACGTCAAAATCTAAATTAATTACACAAAAATTGGAACAAACTCCATCTTTGGAAAATCGCCGTGATTTTTAATAACAATTTTTCTTTCCTTTTAAATTGTCTTTAAATTTTTACATTCAAATTAATGAAATTAATTTTTGTCGTTTAAACATTTGAATTCATGGAATTAATTTTTGTCGTTTTTAATTGAATCCAAAATGCATCTAAAATTTTGATGCAAAATAGTTGGTACATATAAAACAAGTTATATCTTAGAAAGTAATAATTGGAATTTTATGGTTAATAGCTTATTGAATAGGTAATAGAATATCCTTACTTTTAATATTCATTTTGCTAAGTTTTGTTTATATACAGCAAAGATATAGCAAGTTTTTTTTAGCCCATTTTTCAACTTTGGACCCCTATAACTTCTAAACCAGATGAGAGCGACCATTAATTTTTCAGGTTTGGAATAAGAAGGCCTTAATACATATGTTCTACAAAAAAAAGTGAAAAAAATTCATTTTGGCTAAAGGTAAAATAAAGGTCGCTGAAAAAAATAAAAACATTGATACTAGCAATAACAAAAAAAAAGTGTTTCATACTTATAAACCATGCCATGCGAAACTATTACACTCTGATCATCACTTCCTGAAGCGAAGAGTGGGTAACGTAAGTGAAACGCCACACTTCGAACAGCGTTTTTATGCAGACGCATTGTTTGATATGGCTTAGTAGAAAAATCCAAATCGAACCAAAGCATCTTCTTGTCGTACGTGGACACCAGCAGATTGTCACCTTTGGGATGAATAGACATTCCCGAAATCCATTTTGAATTTGATAATAACTTTGTAATGAGCTACTGCTTTACTAAATCATAAAAGCGAATATTGTGCTGAGTCTAAAAAATAAAATCAACATGAACACAGTTCTCAACAAAATTAACAAATACTGCTTACAGCAACAAAAAAGCACGGCTTTATCAGATGGAACAGAACACACTGTATTAGACCCTTGCTCTTTGAGAACGGGATCTGGGAGCGTCTTTTTGATAGTTGATGTATGAGTGCAGAGCGATTGGCACCCTCTGGCATAACAGTGGCCAGATAATCGCCACGACCATGCCAAGTTACCTAACGAATGGGTTTAAAGTGGGTTATTAGCACACGCACGCCGTTTTCTTGTTCCTCCTTTTCAGCCACCAGCCACTGTACAGCTGTCTTTATCCGTTCACTTTCCATTGAGTCGAGCTTTGGTGCTTCTGCTAGCAAATCGTAAATCTTCTTAATAAGCATTTTGTCGCTGACTTTTGGATTGATTAGCAGTAAACGGTTTCCAGAGGCCACAGCTACAATTGATAACTTGACATTAGGTCACCAAGCGACACAGCGAACGACATCGTCCGTTTCGATAGTGCGTATGCAACGACCAGTCGCAATTTCCCAAACTAAAAAAAAAGTTCAAATTGAGCAACTTCTTCTGTTTAAACTTAACATAGACATGGTTTATTCAAATAGCCGCCATTCTACAAAACAAGACCTTCTCTTTCTTGTTATTGCAGCAGCAGCCAACCGTTTGTGCAAAGCAAAGGCTTACCACTAGACCCGTGGATATGCAGGCACTTCACGCAGTGATTTATATTTTTGCGGCATGAAGTGAAGCTTCCGCGTGTGTGGCTCATCTTTAGCTTGAGCCATTCTTTTTGCTCCTCCTCGTCGAAAAGAAATTCTGGAGGTAGATTGTATGATTCAGCATGGCCCAGTAAGTCACGTTTTGGAGCTGAAACAGGGTCGTGTATTCGTCGCATATGTTCGCGGCTGGTATCGGTTTCCTAAAGCAAAGATTCCAATCACTAATTCCATCAACTAATTCCATCAACTTTACTTGCCCGTTTTTTCGAAGTCCTCTATTCTCGCAGCCTCCGTTAGGCATCTGCAACATAGCCAATTGGGTAGCTCACCATCGTAACTGTAAAACAAGCTTATTGTAGCGAATTAATACATTTTATAACATTCAAAATTAAATCAATGTCCAGCAAACAACAGATGCTCTTCACCAAGTTATCCATCTCCTCGCTGCCTTCTGCAAATAATACCCCAACCAATATCCTGTTTTGTAGCGCAAAGATGACACATTTTTCCGATGCTCAAATTTAATTTTTCTTCGTTCATAAATTTTTTGGAAATTGTTAACAAAATCAAATAAAGATAAGTTTCACGATCCGAAGCAAATATCAATAAAACACTTATTTGCAAATGGCTGACTTTCGATTAAACACTTGACAGATCTGAGGTGAACTCACGTTCACAATACATGAGTTTCACCAAAGTAGAGAAAAACGCAGAAATAAAATGAAATCATATATTTTGACGTCACAAAATTTAAGTTTCCTATCTCTTTATCTCTGTCCTCAAGTCCTCAACTGCACAGGCAAGTGTACTGAATCGTGAATACCCCTTATGTTAGGAATAACTACGAGTCCAAAATGGTACGAAAGTGTTACTTGTGCAACATTGGTAAGCTGTAGTGAGTACGTCATACGGTGGTGTGAATAAAAGTATAGAAGTTATACGATTGTTAATCTAAATGTTTATTTAGTAAAGTATAAATTAATATATATACTTAAAAAATATAAAATAACTGAATATTTTTTATATTAACTAGGTTAGCTTAGGCATAAGTGCAGTTTACGACCCACGCGTAAATAATTTTTCTATTAAACGCATTTGGGCCGCTAGTCCAAAAGTGAAGTGAATATTGAAGAATGGTAAAAACTCAAATTGTACATATTTTTTAATTATATGTATTAAGACCTAAGTCTAAATGCGGAAAAATTTCAGGTCAATATATATTTTTTTTTTTTCCTATAAAAAGAAGTATGGGTATTGTGTCGTATGCGTTGCTTCTCTAAAATAAACCCGATTTATTTTTGTATAATTCATAATGACATAAATCATAACTTCGATTGAATACAATTTAGGTAATCAGATACCAAATTACTTCTTTCTTTTAAAAATAACAATTGATTAATTGTATTTAGCATTAGATTTTCAGTTGATAATAATTAAATGTCAATAAAATAAACATAATATGATTAAACAAAATCATTTAAATAAGTCGGCCGGTTAGTTTGTCACTTGTTATTAAGCTTCTTCAAATGAACGACATTTCAACGGAACTGTTTGCAGGTATAATTTGATTCGAGAGTTACTTCGCTTCCTTTTCGTTTGTTTGATCACTTTTTGTACTTCAGGTTCAAATGTTGACAATTTTAACCAGTACATCGTCTCCCTCTTGAATATCGAGTTCCTTAGATTTCCGTTCCTTATCACCATATTCTTCTTCTTTTCCTTATCGCGATCACTTCGTCCTTTTCAAGTGGCTGATATATTGTTGGGATTTTGTCGCGTATGTTAAAACCAAATAGTAGTTCCGATGATGATTTTAAAGTTTTAGAATGAGCTGTTGAACGGTACCTGAGAAGGTATGTCTGCAAGTCTTCTTTCCAATCTTGACCTAGGTTCTGACTTATGATAAGACGTTTTAAGATAGAACGATTTTGTCGCTCTACTTCTCCGTTTTACTGTGGCCAGTACGGTGTTGTATTTATAAGTTTGATATTATTTTCTTCACTTAACTTTGGAACTCACTTGAGTAACTTTGGAACTCACTGTTTATAAGTTGTCTACCATTATCGGCCGTTATGGTGAGGGGAATTTCAAAACGCGGAAATGTAGTTCTTAATCCTTTTATTGTTTCAGTTGAATCGATTTTCTTTATTACTTCTATTTCTACAAAACGTCTGTAATAGTCAACGACAACTAATCGCCCTTATTCTTGAACCCGCGCTCGCTCTCAAAACGACGTCGAAACAAAATTGTTGTATTCTGGAAACTTTAAATTTTGACGCTGAGATCTGCAGTGATTGTTCATGTCAATGATTGAGCAAAAGTCGTCAAATAAATATTTAAATTTTTGATCGTCGCAATGATCTTTGAAGACAATTCATTGGTGAAAGCGAGCTCTCGACGACGATATTTACTCGACGCGGATTCAAGAATAGGGGTGAATAAGTTGTGACAGGATGGCATTGGTCAAGAAAATCTATAGCTAATGCTGCCATGGTTATGATGGTAAATCTTTTCTCTTCGTGGGCTCAAGTGCAGATGGGGCTCCTGCAAGTGTGCATCCTTTACGATTTTTAATGAAATCCTCTATTTGTTTATCAATCTTTGGCCACCACACTTTTGCCCACCACACTTTTGCCCGTAAGCGACGTTTCATAACTGTCATACCTCAGTGGGCTTTGTGAGCAAGTTGAATTGTCCTATGACGAAGTTCTTCTGGCATAAGAATCTGAGTTCCTCGCAAGATTACATCTCCAGCTTCACATAACTCCAATTCGAAAACTTTAAAAGGTTTCAATTCTTCAATCCATTTGTTAGAGATAATTGCAGATTTTAAAGCCAAAATTGTTTTGTCTTGTCTTGAATGTTCAACAGTTCCGGTTATTTTTAATGCTTTTGGTGTAGCTAAATTAACAATCCAATTAAAATAGTGATCTGAATATTCATCAAAAAATTCCTGAACTTTATTATCACTTATTAATCTAGAGAGGGGATCGGCTATGTTGTTTTTCCCATTTTTGCAAACAATTTTGTATTTGCATGATTGAATTCGTAGTACCCATCTAGCACATTGCTTCGACCTTGGACCAAATATCACTTCTAAAGGATTGCGATCTGTGACTAGCTCAAATTCTCTTCCAAATAGATAATAATCATGCTGATCCAAATAGATAATAATCATGCTGAGAATCCGGCGGATCATTTGCGGCGGGAGTTGATCAGATCCGCACTCCCTTCCCTCTAAAGCAAAAATTCCATTGTTGAATCCGTGCGAGGGAACTGCAATTCCGATCCGAACTCCGAAAAGTATCTGTTCAGCTGTCAAAACAAATAAGTAACGAGTGAATTTGTTTAAATGCAACTTATTTATTATAAAAGTAAAAAATATAAAGAAAAAGTCAATTTAAAAGTAATACAATAAATTTATTTTTAAAACATTGTGCTGGCAATATGGAGGTCTTGGCGAGTGTTCCTTTCACCGCAGCTCAGCGTTGCAGCCGTCAGGACGCATCTCACTAGCTTTTTTGTTGGTGTTGAGGTTTTTTGTATATATTATGGTGTTTACATTGCTCCTGAGTCATCTGGATCCACACCAAGACATTCAGCCTTATCTCTGCTGCTCCTGGTGCAGATTCCGATGCTATTTGCTGCTTCTTTGGCCCGGCGATTATGTTTCTACCTTGGCTAGATACGCTGCTAATAAATTTTTTGTATTTTGTTAAGGAAATTGACTCGATTACGTTGTTTTTCGATTTGGAAGGCTGTTGTGTTAAAAATATTTGCGATCATATTTTGCAAATCCCACGATGCAAGGCTGTTTGCCCGATATTGGGAATACCCCTAATATAAAATTAAAACCTTTTCGACGTTTTATTAAGGTGTTAAAAAAAGCACATACAGCTTTAAGGATACAACTCTAATAATGTCTGAAAAATTTGTTTTGCTACTGAAAACTTCTATGATAAAAATTAAATTTATCTTAAATTTATAAAAAATTCTTTTTGAGTAAAAAAAAAATTGCGACATGTACGAATATTTTTAACACAGGATTCGAGTATAGCGACCTCAAATTAAACTGAAATCATGTATCGCATTTCTTTTTTTTTGAGAAATTTTCTCCAAATCCGCACAGATCCGCACCAATTTTGTTGCGCATGAAAAGTGAAAAATTTGTATTAAGTGCGGATGGACTGCGTTTTCAACAAAGGCCTTTTTCACTCCGAATCCACAAACTTTGCTACCGATTCACTCCGAAGCTACTCGCCAGATTCTACAATCAATAAGCCAACGAAAACGAGTAATTCTCCCGCCGCATTTGATCCGCCGGATTCCACAATCAGCATAAATGAAAAACGTTCAACTCCCCAGACAAGGCATAATGCTTCTTTTTCGGTTCGACAGTAGCGTTTCTCCACATCGCACAAACTTTTACTTGCATATGATATTACAAGTGCTCCATGCTTATCATGTTGAATTAAGACAGCGCCTAACCCTACAGGACTTGCATCAGTAAATAACTGTGTATGATCCTCAATTTTGTAAAAACCAAGTACCATATTGCTGGATATGAGATATTTTTAATGTCTTGAATGATTTTCTTTGTGAAACATCCCATATGAAAATATGGTTATTTCTTGTTAAACATCTAAGTAGTTCTGTTATTGTTGCAAGATTAGGTATAAATTTTCCTACGTAGGTTATTAGGCCCAAAAAAACTTATAACTTCTTGAATTGTTTTAGATTCACGGAAATGTTTAACAGCAATCACTTTGTTTTCAAAAAAGTTAAAACTAGCTTCTCGTTCATTCAGTTGTTGCTTACTTTAGCCATATATGAGAATATCATCTATATAAATAAGACACCCGTCACAACCACTGAGCATTTGATCCATAACTTTCTGGAATATTTCTGGTGCGCATGTTATTCCAAACAGTCGTGTATACCGGAAGAGTCCTTTTCTAATTATAAAAGTTGTTATTTATCTAGATTTATCAGATATTTCTATTTGGTGAAATGCTTGTCTTATATCCAACTTTGTGAACCATTTTCCTTGTCCTATGCAAGGCAAAAAACTTTCTATTGTTGGTAATGGATAATTTTCACGTTTAAAAGCTTCATTAACGCGCCGCATGTCAATACAAATTCGAATGTCGTTGCCATTATCTGTTGGAATGGCAACCATTGGTAATATAAATTCTGATGGACCGTTAACTTTTTCAATAATTCATTGATTCAACAGTTCTTCAAGTTTCTTATCAACGCTTTCTCTTTACTGCAATACGTCGATATGGTTGAATAACCGGTACAGCATATTCCCGCAGTGGTATATCAACAATTATATTTTTTATCTTCCCAACTGCTTTTTTTTCTTTCATGTTAGTAATAACTTCGTTGACAACAACCAATCCTTAATACTCCTAATGCAATTGCTGTATCTCGACCAATTAAAAAATCTGCCTTTACCATTTGTTACATAAAAATCTGCAATTGTCTTTTTATTGCCTATCGAAATTTCTGCTTCAAACACACCAGTAATCTCTAAAACTTGTCCACCATATGCTTTAAAAACTTTTTCCGTTTCCTTCCGTTGATTAAATATGATGACATGCCGTGCTTTTAATTCATTCCATGTATCATAATTCATAATATTATATTATGGTCCTGAATCTATTATGCGCTTGTTGTTATGTGGCCAATATTGCATTTTATGAAAGTTTCATTATCTTTGCAGTCAATGCAAAAATATATTTATCATCATTGTTGTGGATGTATTGAACTGGATCATTTGGTTTGAAATTTCTTGATGTTGAACTATCATGTTTATCTTTGGAATTTTGTTTTTCGACACTTTGTTTCGCGTTTCTGTTTGTATTTGATAATACTCTCTGTTTTGATTTACATTTAGCGCTAAAGTGATTTAGACCACCACATTTTTTACATGTTTTCCCAAGCGCAGGGCATTTTTCATCACTTGCTTTATGACCAGTGTATCCAAAACTATAGCATTCCATTGTTTCGTTGGTATTGATTTTCCGCTTCAGTGTTTTAACATTTATCTTGTTTACATCAACTATCATATTCTTGTCTGATTCAAAGTTTCTATTCAAGAAAATTTTTTCTTGTTTTGTAACAGCTTCAAAAATTTTTGCAATGTTTAGCACATGTTCTAAATCTGCATCACCTTGCTTAAGCATTTCTCGTCTTAGCGTTGCAGACCAACATTTTTCTATTATTTGGTCTTTAACATTTTCATCTAACTTTTCTCCAAAGTTACAACGTTCTTACTTACTTACTTAGTTGGCGCTACAACCGTATGTCGGTCTTGACCTCATCTAAGAATTTGCGCCAGCCATTTCTGTCTTTCGCTTGCTGGCGCCAGTTGGAAATTCCAAGCTTCGTCAGGTTGTCCTCTACTTGGTCTATCCAACGAAGATGCGGTCGTCCTCTTCTGCGTTGACCGCCGCTGGTTACTGAATCGAATGTTTTCTTCACTGGAGCATCGTCTTTCATGCGCTGAACATGACCAAGCCAGCGAAGCCGCTCGATTTTAATGCGCTTGACTATGTCGATGTCAGCGTACAGCTCATACAGTTCATCATTCCACCGTATTCGGTACTCGCCATTGACGCAGATTGGTCAGTAGATCATACGAATAATCTTTCTCTCGAATGCTCCTAAAGTCTTTTCATCTAAACTGCTCATCGTCCAGGTTTGTGATGCATAAAGTAGGACGGGCATGATGAGCGATTTATAGAGCGTGATTTTCGTTCGTCGAAAGAGGGCTCTGCTTCTCAATTGCCTACTGAGCCCAAAGTAACACCTGTTGGCAAGAGTTATTCTTCGTTTGATCTCAATGCTGATTCGTTGGTTGAGTTAATGCTGGATCCCAGATAAACGAAGTTCTTCACAACCTCGAAGGAGGTATTGTCAACGGTAACGTGGGTTCCAAGACGCTGGGACTGTTTTTTTGTTGACACCAAGTATTTCGTCTTATCTGCATTCACTGCCAGACCCATTCGACTTGACTCTCTTTCTAATCTGGAAAATGCTGCACTGACTTCGCGCGTATTATGGCCAATGATATCGATGTCATCAGCATACGCAAGCAGCATAACACTCTTGTAGAATATTGTGCCACTACGTCTCAGATCAAGAGCTCGGATGATCTTTTCTATCATTAGGTTGAAAAAGGCGCACGATAAGGAATCACCTTGTCTGAAACCTAGTTTGGAAACAAATGGTGGGGAGAGGTCCTTCCCGATTTTAACTGCGCTGCTCAGGGTGTTGCTCAGTGTCATCCTGCAAAGTCGTATTAGTTTTGCAGGAATACCAAATTCAGACATGGTGGAATACAGGTGCTTCCTTATTGGGCTGTCGAAGGCGGCTTTGTAGTCGACAAAAAGATGGTGGGTGTCGACTTGTTTTTCTTGAGTTTTCTCCAAGATTTGTCGTACCGTGAAAATCTGGTCGATGGTGGACTTTCTAGGTCTGAAGCCACACTGATAAGGTCCGATCAGTTCGTTTACAATGGTCTTCAATCTTTCATATAAAACGCTCGACAGGACCTTATATGCGATATTAAGAAGCTTATCCCACGGTGTTTTCGAAGACAAGGCTCGTTTGCTTTGCCTTTTGGGTAACTTAGCACTTGAACTAATTTACCCTGGTGAAGGTGGAATAATCTAGCACTTGAAACTAGATTATTCTGTTGATAAATATTCCGGCACTTGAACCAGAATATTTCTTGTAAATTAAACACTGCACTTTAACTAAGAATTGATTCACTAGAATGCACGAATTAATTTTGACTGATCTTTTATTTATTTATTTATTTATTTATTTCGAATTCATCTACTGGGCTAAGCCCTCACAGATTACTTAATAGTACTTAAAAACTAAGTTAGCAAAAATACTTAATCGAAAGCTTGAGACTACATAATGATTTCCTTAAGGTTATTAATGAAGGTATCTCTATCGACGCTGCAATCTAATTGATTCGCAAATTTATTGCAATCAGAGGGGCACCGAGAAAGAGGCTCATTGCAACCGTAATTAGTTCTATGGTAAGACGTATAGAATAAATTTGGATTTCACAAATAACGTGCCGGGACATTGAATGGAATTAATGCTAACAAATCAGGGGAATCAATTTTACCATCGATTATATCCTTAACGAACAGTATATTGTTAAAGATTCGTCTATCAGTTAAACTACTTAGACCTAAAAGACGGCAGCGCACCCTATAAGCAGGCATAGTTTCCCAAGAGTATAGTCTTCTCAAGGCAAATCTTGTGAAACGTTTTTGAATATTCTCTATACGGGTAATCGAGACATCATAAATAGGGTCCCACACAACTGAAGTATACTCTAGTAGAGATCTTACCAGACTGAAAAAGAGTGTCCTAGGTGTAAAAGGATCAAAAAATTCTATGGTATTTCTTTTTAGAAACCCAAATTGGGAGTTCGCTTTTGCGATAATGTATTCCATGTGAGTGTCGAAAGACAGTTTTTGGTCAAAAAAGACACCAAGGTCTTTAAATTGACTCACCCTGCAAAAAACATCACTAGTGTTATACTTATACTCATACACAATGGGAGTTATTTTCCGACCAAATGAGAGTACCTTACATTTGTTAAAGTTAAGATGTAATTGGTTAATATTACACCATCGCAGCAAAGATGAAATATCATTCTGTAGCTTCACACAGTCCGTACATTCCTTAACTTCCAGAAAAATCTTTAAATCATCGGCATATAAAAGGCTCTTACTAAACTTAAAAGACTGAGTAATATCATTAATGAACAAATTAAAAAGCAAGGGACCCAAGTGACTCCCTTGTGGAACACCGGATGTAACCTTGATAGGTCTGGAGTATTTTTCACCGATCTTGACAACTAGCGTTCTATCAGTTAGATACGAGTGAATCCATTTTAAAAATTTAGAGTGAATGCCCAGTGATTTAAGTTTCGTTAACAAAACAATATGATTAACACTATCAAATGCCTTGGAAAAATCAGTATATAATACATCCACCTGCGAACCTTTTTCAATAGCTAAGTTGGTAGAGGTAGATCTACCTTTAAAAAATCCATGTTGTTGCCAAGCAATAAGGCTGCACACTTCAGCAAAACGAAGCTTATTAACAATTTTATCAAAGACTTTAGGAATGATTGATAGTTTGACGATAGGCCTTTAATTTTCAACCAAGTACTTTTGACCAGACTTAAAAATGGGTGTCACACAGGCAGTTTTCCACTCATTTAGGAAAAAACCACAAGCAAGGGATTTGTTGAAAATCAAACCTAAAGCGATGTACAACGTATGCGCACAATTTTTCAAAAACACTGGAGGAAGCAAGTCGAAACCCGCACTTTTAGAGCAGTCAAAACTCAATACGGCCTCCAGTACCTCCTTATCCTCTATGTATAGATTCCCAATGTTCAAAAGTTGCGGAGCTTCAGTAAGATCATTTGCATCTCTGAGAAAAATCGAGGGATTAAAAACCGATCCAAAGAAATCAGCAAAATGCTCAGTTGTCTTTTCACAGCTATAAGACACCTCCCCTCTATATTCCATAGATGAAGGAAAACCAGAAGATTTTCTTTTATTATTCACGAATATCCAAAAAAGATTTCGGGTTCGATCTAAGATTTCTCTCAATGGAATCAATATATTTCTTATACAAAAAGTTTGCCAAGAAATCAAACTCCCGCCTACGTAACACAAAGATGGCTTTGTCAGTAGACAAACTTGTTTTTTGAACCTAGAATGAGCTTTGTTCCTTAAGTTTTTTAAGTTGACTAACCTCTGATTAAACCATGGATGCTTAAACGAAAACATTTGCTTTTTTAATGGAACGTACCGGTGTAGCCCTTCATTTATGATATGCTTGAGGTTTAAGTACATGTCATTCAAATCCATATACTGAAACGCTAAACTCCAATTAATAGAACCAAAAAAGGCGTTTAGTCCAATATAATTGGCGTACTTAATGTTGTACGAGAGACTACGCCCAACCCCCGAGTCATCACTAAACGTGTAAAAATCTACATTCAAAACAATTGCCTTGTGATGAACAGAATCGTTTGTCAGTGGCATATCACATTTGAAAAGTTCATATTTAAAATCATCCGAAACAAAAATGAGATCTAATATTCTCATAAGATAATTTTTAACATTATTTACTTGAAACAGATTTAAAGCATATAGAGCGTCACAAAGTATTCAATAGTGGTTTTTAAACCAAAGGGTATTAAAATTTTTTCATCAGGGCAAAAATTCCACTCAATGTTGCCCAGATTAAAATCACCGAGCACACACGGAATTTGGTTAAGGTTGAGGGAGCCAACAACGTGATTAATATTTAAAATATGTTCATTATATAAACTCAAACTACTGCTAGGTGGAATATAGCTTAAAATAAATATAAGTTCATTTTTATGAAGAGTGATGACACCATTAAGAGAGACTGAGACACAAATTTGCTCAACATCGTCAGAACATCGTGGAAGCTGGATTTCTTTACTGGAGAAATTAGAAGATACTGCAATTAGCACTCCACCCCCTCTGGATACACCAGATTTTAAGACACGATCTTTGCGGAACACCGTGTAGTTGGAGTCAAACAACTCATTCGACAAAAAATGTGAAGTCAGCCAAGTCTCAGTAAACAAAATTATTCCATAGTCATATGAAGCACTAGCAGAACGGAGTGCGCAAGTTTTCGAACGTAAACCACCTACATTGTGGTAGTAGATTGCAGTTGAGTTGTTGTGAGCATTACTGGTTGCGTTTCGATTTTGTAAACAATTAGCTGCTACCGGTAGGACTTGAGATGCGCCCTGTGTAGTAAAGATATCGCAGGGCTCTATCGACGAATTTATCGATTCCATTGTTTCGTCTCCGCGTTCCATAAAAAAGAAAAAGGCCGGACACGCACATCAGAAGGCCATAAAACAGGATCGAAGACCTTATCATAGTCATCCTCTGATATAATAAGTTTGAAGTTGACTCTTTGTAAATTTTTAACTTCCACGCCTTTTTTTACAAGACAGTGGCACTCTATCTCCTTCCGATCAATCTGCGTATGTGATGAGACGTAGTCTATAATATTGTCAGGTGTGACAGAGGATTTAAACGAAGACAAATGAATAAAAATTTCCTGGGTGCAACTACATCGAGCTCTTTGTTTGAGTTGCTACCAACAATAATCATTTCGGTCTTTTCATTATGTAGCTGGCCTTTACTTAGATTTCTATTATGCTTTCTATTGTGCACTACATTCCACCTGTCACTTGACCCCATAGGCAAAGGGGGAGTAAGAACAGCATCACCAACACCTTCAACAACAGCAGCATGAGTAGCATCGAACGAAGCTGAGAGGCTACGAGAACCCGATGGAACAGCATTAGTATTCTCAAAACCAGATTGTGACGAAGGGGGAAGAGAAAACGCAGGCATAGCAGTAGAGGCAGCGACCGTTTCAGCATAAGAAGAAGTGTTTAAGCAATCGACTTCACTTGTTGGTTTGCTTTTCTTGTTACTATTGTTGCTCTTATTATAGACATTTGTTCTAGGCACACTAATCGCATTATTGTGGGATAACTGTAGCTTTGCAAGAGAAGGTGAAGAGTTAGAGAGTGACTTATCGTTGCTTGAACTTCGGGAGATACTATCCTTTATTGAATTTGAAGTTATCTCTTTGGCTTTTGCTTTTGTTATTGCACCACTCTCATGATGAGTCACATCACAAATACAATTTGGCTTTTCAGCAAGTAGATCACTCATGACTTTGAACTTAGATTCAAACAATTTATTAAGATTATCCAATTCAACTTTAACAACATTTAGATTTACTTTTTTCAATTCAGCTTGCACAGTAGATAACACTTCAGCTTGGCTTAGAACCAAATTAGCAGGAACATCGATGCACTTTAAGCAATAATAACCCAAATGGCGGTTACGTTCTAGCAGTCTTACATCATAGTCCGTCAATTTCACTTCACAGCAGCCTCCATGGAAGACCTTGCCGCAGTAGCCTTTGCATGGAACCAATAAATTTTCATTTCGTGAAAATTTTTTTCACATTTACCGCAGGCCACCTCCATAAAATAGCAAATTAGCAAAAGAGATCGTTAAAGATTAGCGCACAACTCGAACTAACATCCGCTCTCAACGAGTGCGAAGCATTAACTGATATTAATATATTAACATATTAATTTAAGTTTGTCTTATATACTAAAAACATAAAATAAATCATACAATTTAAAAAACAATTTATAGCAACAACAAATAAAAAAAAATATAAAACGAAAACTGAAAAGTTGGCTGTGTGAGTAAATATCGAACAATTGCATAATTTTTATTTTCCCAGACAGTCGGTCGCAGGAAATCATTCTCAGTTTACCAAAAATAAAAAACAAATTTTAAAGCTACAATGTTACGCGTCAGCACAAATTGCTGATTAAATGAAGTTTCGTGGGAAATCAAATTATTAGCTTTTCTCGTCGACTATGCAATATGATATTCACTCATATGCTAACTGCACAACATAAGACAAAATTTAATTGAAAAAATGTAACTTAAAATATTGTATATTAAAGAATGTACATCCTGCCCCGGGTTGACTGAGTTCAGGATACATTAACGGAAAATTGTTCTTCGTTCAACCGTTGTCGAGGTCTAGGTACTGGAATCTTGGAGGATTTTCTGAAGCAACCCACGATTCGCATTGTCGCAATGATTATGATTGTTACCAAGGCTATGGTCAATGCCGAGTATCCGATGGAACCATGACGTCGTTGAAATGTGTCGAACTCTGAAGGCAGACTTAAAGATTCTGTTGCTTGATCATCTCATGCAGTTCAGTCAAGTTTTTAAGTTGATCCATGTATTGATATGGTTGAAGAGACAATGTTTCTAGTTGCTTTGTTAATGCGATCTGGTTTACCTTTCCCTATGATGTATAAGATTGACGTGTCTTGGTAACGACAGTGTCATTGCTCTGGATGGTAATAAAATTTGTTTTAATGATGCAATTGTAGCCGAGTCTCAGCATTCCTGAGGTTTTCAAAAAAATCTGTTGCGTTTCACCATCACAGACTGATGTAATTCGAGTTGGATGGAGAACTGCATAAATAAATAAGTTTTTGTCATTCGTGGGTTTCCATACTTCGGTATTGCTGATATTGCGTATTCTACAGTCTGACTTAGTTTCATTGTTCAATAGCCTTACTTCACACTGGCATTGTTCAGTACCCTTCTTATGTTTGGTTTGTACATTAGAGCATAGTAACGTATCAGGACGATTCGGAATGCAGGAGTTTAATGTATTTGCGTTTAAAGGAATGTACTCGTCTCTGTGAGCGTTGATTGCGATGTATTCAGCACATTCCTCTATCGAAATTATGCTGGTATTGAGGATAGTTGGAAGCGCATGTATTTTAAAAAGATCCAGTGTTTCGTGATCACAAAGAGGAAGTGTCAATTTGAAGACTACATGATCCTTAGATAACCCTCCTGCCACGTCCATTATTTTATACATTTGCAGTATGTTGTCTTTTCCAAACGGAATGTCTAATGCAGTCTGTAAATTGTTTTGAATTCGTGCCACTTCGTCCTTAAGTTGTTGTGGAGACAAAAGTGTAGGTGTGATTTTGCCATGATGAGTATCTGCTAATACATCCAGTATAGACATTTGAATTCATTGAAGGTTGGTGATTATCAGAGTCATTTGGACACTTAATGACAGAAACATTTGAGTTAGTTTAGTTTGATAGTCTTCTCCCTGAAGGGCATTCATTTTATTTATAATATGGTCCAAGTGGCTATCAATTTGATTGAATTTCTTTTTAGTATTAATTTGGTCCTGTTTAAATATATTTACTGTAGAATCAATGACTGATGTTTGTCCTTTGAATAGTTGTTGAAGGTGATTCTCATTTCTCTTGACAGCGTTTATTGTGTTTGATATTTCTGCCGCGTATTCAGAATCTAATATTCCAAATAATGAGTTGGCAATATTTCCGACCAAGTTGAAGGCACCTCTTTTCATTCTTCTCTCCTTTAATAAACTGTGATCTAATGCAATTGCTTGAAGTGAATGAGTGAGAGCGTTGAGTGTCGCTGTGCATGCAGTGTTCGTAATAATTTTCTGGCAGAGTGATTGTAGAATTCGTGTACCATTTTCCACTGCTTCCATTTCTGTTTGATAAGGGGCTAAGTCATAATATATTACCCAAGTAACATTGTTGGAGCAACTAGGTGCGAGTGAGTCCTAAAAGTGTTCTATAGGTGTATAATATGCGGTTAAAGCTTTACCGCAGCTTTGTTTGCTGCTAGTTGCTTTTAATTTTAAAGAAAATGCTCTAAATATGATTTTTTTACCATTTTGAGCTTTAATACTTTATACAGCTCTGTAAAGGATTTTATCAAATCTGCAAAAGAGCAGAACTCTAAAATTTACTACTTGCTCTGTAAAGGATCTTTTAAAGTAATAAAAATTACTATACAGCAGTTTTAAAACTCGTAGATTGAGTATAATATTTGCTTTAATGTGTATTTTTGTATTGCATTTTTAAAGCGAATAGATATAAAATACTGTAAATTAATGCAATAAATTTTTTGGGAATAACAAGTGACTAAAAAATCTGATAAAGAGCTTCTTTGAAAAAAAATGGCGATCTTATAAAAAATAGAAAATCTTCGGAGTTGAAGCAAGCTAAATATTAGTGTTTACAATAATATTTAAAACGAAATTAATGATTTCTATGATACATATATTTAAGAATAAAGTACTTAAATCATTTTTAGTTGATCTTAAAGAATGTTAAAAATTTTCCAACTATTTTTAAATAATTAACACTTCTTAATTTTTATTATTTGTTAAGCCCATTGTAGTTTTTCGAAGTACTTCATTCACGTTTCCGATAAATTCAAAAGCGCACCGAAATTCGCAGCATATAACGAATACACGAACATGAGTCTGATATAATAATCACTTTATTATTTCTTTAATTTATTTGTCATTCTTATCATCACAAACACTTGCCAAATTTTATATATTTATTGAGTTTATTTTTAACACATACATACTTAAACGAATAATAAAAAAGAGCTTTGCAAGAGCTCTTATTTGGGTTTGACAGGGACTCTTTTAAAAGTTGACAGCTACTTCTACTCCTCATATGAAGTAAAAATAGTGCTTTAAAACTCAAGAAAGTAGCCTTATATATTCTCTGCAAGAGCTTTAGTAGCGCGACTAAAGCTATAGTTGAAGCTTGCTGCTATATAAGATAGCACTATAAGCTCTGCAAGAATGAATATATGGCTAATATTGTTACTTGGGTAGTAAAACCCATTGTGAACGAGCGACTTGTATTGAGCCCAATCCTTCGAAGTGGATTCCGGTACTGGAATTAAATGGTATGTTTTCAACGGGGTGAGCTATTATGAATGGTAGCATTAATAGTATAATTACTATACTATAAAAGACATTATTTGTAGCTGTTTTCATCCGTTTGGATGGAATTGGATCGATAACAGGAGCAGATTGAGGTTCTGGTTTTTCTTCGTGTACATCTTCACTTTTAGTACTGTCATCGACTGGAAGCGGGGCTAGGCGATGAATTGCTCTCTGATAAGTACCTGATGCGGTTTTTAATTCTGCCACTCGAACTGCTCCATCATTGCCCTTAAAGACGTTGAGTACTCGTGCAAGAGGCCATTTCATGACTGGAGTGTTGTCTTCTTTGATGATGACAATATCTCCGACCTTTAGGTTTTTTGAAGTTTCTTTCCATTTATGTTTTTGTTGTAGTTCATTTAAATATTCTAGAGACCATCTTTTCCAAAATTCTTGTTTAATATGCGTCACTAGCTCCCAGTGCGTTAAACGATTCATCTTTAGTTGTTGAAGATTACAGTCCACTTGTGCGTTGAGAGGTTCTCCTATTAAGAAATGTCCAGGAGTGAGAGCTGATAAATCGTTGGCATCAGTTCATAGTGGGGTTAATGGTCTTGTATTCAATATAGCTTCTATTTCAATTGTTTCGAGTTCTTCATAGGTGAGTGTTGTGTTTGAGACACTCCTGATTAAGAGATGTTTTGCCGACTTAACTGCTGCCTCCCAAAGTCCGCCAAAGTGTGGCGCACGGGGAGGAATGAAATGAAACTGAATTCCCTTGTTACTACAGTTTGTTTGAATTGTATTTTGCGCTTCTGAAGAATATATCGAAGTATTCAATTCCTTTAGTTCATTTTTAGCTCCAACAAAATTAGTGGCGTTATCGCAATAGATGTTTTGGCAATGACCTCTTCTGCTCGTGAATCTTTTTAGAGCACCCAAAAATGCCGCAGTGGTGAGATCACTTACAAGTTCCAAGTGAACTGCCTTCGTTGCAAAACAACAGAAAACTGCTATATACGCCTTATGTGGTTTTTTACCTCTGATCTTGAAATGAATCTGGATTGGTCCACAGTAATCCACTCCTGCATTGATGAATGGTCTTGCGGCAGTTACTCTTGAAGCTGGTAAATTGCCCATAATTTGATTAAGTAGTTTTGGCTTGGCTCTTGTGCACTGAACACAACGTTGGACAATGGCTCTTGCAGTTATTTTTCCTTTTATAGGCCAAAAATTTTGCCTCATAGTCGCTAGTAGTGTCTGAGCACCACAATGTTTGTTTTCTTGATGCAGCATCTCGAATAATGTCTTTACTATTGGGTCGTTATGTGGAAGCAACATTTGATGCTTGCTATTATATGGAAGATCGGATGCTTGCAAACGCCCTCCAACACGTAAAATTCCATTTGTGTCTAAGAATGGAGATAGACTACTTAGTGTATTTGAATTTCCAAGGCAGCCGTTTCTTTTGATCAGTTGAATTTCACTTTTGAAATCAGATAGTTGAATGTTCTTGACTATAGCCAACAATGCCATTTCCATCTCTTGCGGAGTAACTACAAAATTTGCTGTCGTTTGACTGTGTTTGTGGCGTGACTTGTTGATGAATCGCCACACATAACCCATAATTCTTTGTAGTTTTTTAAAATAATTTTTATGATGAATTAAGTAAATGAAGCTTGGATCTTCTGCTGTTGTTAAAACCATTGTTTGCTTGTTTTTTAGTTCTAATTCAGACTGAACCGATAGATTTTTGGAGAATTTCTTTGGCCATATTTCTTCTGCTCCATGCAAAAACATGGGTCCATATAGCCACAAGTTGGATGTCATAATTGATTTTGGAGAGAGTCCTCGTGAGATGAGATCAGCTGGATTGTCTCGCGATGCGACACGCCTCCACTGCTCGGGTATCGTTGTATCTTGGATGATTGAAATTCGATTGGCGACAAATGTTTGAAATGAAGATGATGGTGAATTGATCCAATGCAAAACGATCTCTGAATCCGTCCACAAAAATATTGGAGTCACTTAGCGCAAGATCTGCTTTTACTCTCGCCATCAGCTGTGAACCCAATACAGCCGCACATAGTTCCAGTCGCGGCAGCGTTTGTTTTTTTAAAGGTGCAACTCGTAATTTTGCACACAGAAGTCGCACAATTATTGTTCTATCGACGCGAATTGATCGTACAAAAATTGCAGTACCGAATGCCCTTTCTGAAGCATCTACGAAGGCATGAAGTTGGATAGATTTCACTTCCTTACCATCAAAAATGTGGCGGGGCATTTTAAAGTTGTGTAATTCATGCAATTCGTCACGGAATCTAGACCATCTATAGTGGCGTTCTGCTGGAAGAGCTTCATCCCACGATAACTTTAGTTGCCATAGCTCCTGGATGAACATTTTGGCTGTGACTACTACTGGAGCTAGGATTCCCAATGGATCAAATAGTCGTGCCAAATCTGATGTTACACTTCTCTTAGAAATTCTTTTCCCATTGCTTAGATTGACCTTGATGCACAATCTGTTTGTGGTTGGCAGCCATGTCAGACCTAAAGCCTTAATCGATTCCTCATGACCGTTTGTAAAATCCAAGTTGACTTCTTGATCATTCTATGGAATGTGCTGAAGCATTTTGGGGTGGTTTGCACACCATTTGCGCAATTTGAAGCCAGCTGTGTGTAGAATGTGTTGAACTTGCTTTTGCATTTTCAATTGCCGTCAGCAAGTTGTTGGATCCACCAAGGCCATCGTCAACGTAAAAATCTTCTTGTAGTAGTTGTGCACCTTATGGTAATGATGTCACATACTCTCTTCCGAGTTGTTGGAGGCATTTCGTAGCTAGGTATGGTGCAGCTCTAGTTCCATATGTTACCGTATTCAATTGATAATACTGAATCGGCTTCATTGGACTATTTCTCCAAACAATTAATTGATATTTTCTGTCATCTTTATGTAGCAATACTTGTCGATACATCTTTTCGATGTCAGTTGTAAAGACATATTTCGGCATTCGAAAGCGAAGAAGAATCGAAAAGAGTTCACTTTGAACTGTAGGTCCAGTGTACATTAAATCATTCAACGATTTTCCGGATGACGATCTTGCAGAAGCATCGAAGACGACTCGTAACTTCGTTGTGGTGCTATCCAGTTTAAGTACACTGTGATGAGGAATATAGTACTGGGGGGTAAACATGTTTTCTGGATCGACGACTGACATATGGCCCAATGAAATATATTCATCCATGAATTGAACATACTGTGTTCGTAGGTCATTATGTTTTGTCAATCTTTTTTCAAGAGCAAGAAAGCGATTGTATGCTATTGCTCTTGATTCGCCCAAAGTATGTGGACTTTCTGAAAATGGTATTCTGACTACAAAGCGTCCATCAGAATCTCTTGTAGTATTTTGGGTGAAGTGCGTTTCACAATGCTGATCAGCGGGCGACAGAACCCTTTTAGTGTTTGGTACTTCGTCAAGCCTCCAAAGTCTTTCCACCATTTGGTCCATGCTGCTTTCATCATCAGTGCAAATTCCACACGTAACGGTTAACAGATTTTGTTCGTTGATTTTTTCAGACACAATCCAACCAAAAACTGTGTTTTGAAGAGAAGGAAGTCCTTCATCGAGGTGGATTTGTCCAATCGATAAGATTTGATGGTAGAATTCTGCTCCCAACAAAATGTCGATCTTGCCTGGACGTTGAAATTCAGGATCGGCTAAACAAATATTTTTTGGTATGTTCCAATTGGTTGTGTTGATGGCTTGTGACGGTTGCGCTTGAATAATTTGAGGTAAAACAAATGCTTCTAAACGAACTGAAAAATTGTTTATTCGAGACTGCAACTCAACATTGTCGTCTCCTCGCATTTGTGAAGAGCGGATGCTAATCGTGCTCTATTGTAAAATAATTTGTTCGCCCTAAATTTGTTGATATGGAGCTAGCTTGCGAAAAGTGTGAAAGAAATTTATCACGGAACGATAATCTGGTGGTTCCTTGCAAGGGTTTCTGTGGCAGAGTTTTCCATGGAGGATGCTGTGAGGTGAAGCTGTCAGACTATGATGTTAGGCTGCTGGAACGTAACCGCCATTTGGGCTATTATTGTGTAAAGTGCGTCGATGTTCCTGCAAATATGGTTCGAGGTCAGGCTGAAGTGTTGTCCACCGTGAAAGCTGAGTTGAAAAGTTTAAGCCTGGTTGCTGTAAAGGCCGAATTGGACAAACTTAATAAATTGTTTGAATCTAAGTTCAATGTCCTAAGTGATCTACTTGCTGAAAAGCTAAATTGTGTTAGTGATGTGAGTCATCGCGAGAGCGGTGCAAAAGTAAAAGCAAAACAAAACGAGATAACTCCAAGTGCTATAGCTGATGGTGCCTCTCTAATTTCTGGTAACGAGGTGTCACTCTGAAATTCTTCAAACTCTCTTGCTACTAATCTGCAGTTATCCCAAAATCATGCAATTGATGTGCCCAGAACAGGTGCTAATAAGGAAAACAACAATATCAACATGAAAAGCAAGCCAATAAAAGAAGCCGATGGCAAGACCTTGTCACAAACCGGTTTAGAGAATTCTAATGATGCCCCATCAAATGCTGTGTGTAGCCTCTCTGCTTCGTATACGGCTGCTGCTGCTGCTGTTTGTGAAGTTGTTGGTGTTTGTGACGCAATTGCAAAACCGCCTTTGCCTATTGAGTCATGCGATGTTTGGAATGTAGTGCAGAATAGGAAACAAAATAGAAAGACGAGTATGGGTAAGCAAGACAATGTAAACAATGAAATGGTTATTGTTGGTAGCAACCCTAACAAAGAGCTCGATATAGTTGCACCTATGAAATATCTGCATCTATCATCTTTTAAATCCACTGTCGCGGCAGATAATATTATTGAGTACATTTCATCTCATACGCAAATTGACAAAAAAGACATTGGGTGCTATCGTCTTGTAAGGAAAGGCGTGGAAGCAAAAGATTTAAAAAAAGTAAATTTCAAACTTGCAATATTAAAGGATAACTATGATAAGGTTTTCAACCATGCTTTGTGGCCATCTGACTTGCGTATTCGACCTTTTTTATGGAATACAGAAGCGAATCAATGGAATCGTTAAATTCATCGCTACCGACTCGCAATTTGTCCTCTGCACAGGTATCGGAGCTCGAAGCTCGAGCTATTAAATCGAAACGCAACAAAAATTATCAACAAAACTCAACTTCAATCTACTCCCACAATGTAAGTGGTTTTTGTTTGAAAACTTCATCAGCATCAGCTGTAAATAATAACACCGTCGCTGCATCTTCTCTGAGTACCTTGGAGTCTCCTTGTCTTTCATGCTCGCCCCCGCCCTCGCTGTTTGCACAGTGCACTCTCTCAACGCCACCACAGACTGCAGCTATTCAAGAACCTGATGCAACAATAACAACGACACTAAGCAACTCTTCAGTCTCGCACGCTGAAAATGTACAATCTCACATGATCCGCCGTTGCCGCTCTCTGTACTTTCACAATGTGGGTGGCCTTCGCACAAAAACTTGCCAGCTTTTTAATGCATCTACCTCGCATGACTACGATATAATTGCTCTTGCTGAAACGTGGATGACGGCACATTTTAATTCCAACGAAATCTTCGACTCTCAGTATGTTGTATACCGTAGAGATAGAGTGCTAGAACCAGGCGTGTCGAGGGGTGGAGGTATTTTAGTAGCAGTATCTTCACTTCTCTCCAGCAGACAGATTCAGCTTCCACGTAATGCGGCAATTATTGAACAATTATGTGTTGCAGTATCTTTTGGAAATTTACTTCAGTGTAACAAAAATGAAATTATTCTAATCTTGAGCTATATTCCTCCATCTAGTTGCTTGGATATATATAACGATCACTTATTCAATATTGACTACATTGTTAATTCCTTAAATTCAAATCAAACCCCGTGCGTTCTTGGTGATTTTAACCTTGGATCCATTAGTTGGAGGTACTGCTCTGAAGAGAAGATTTTATTACCGTTTAATGTAAAGAGTTCTATTGAATCCACACTGTGCGACACAATTTATTCCTTAAATCTTTTTCAAGTAAATGATATTTGTAACGATATCTTCAGAATTTTGGACCTTATTTTTATTAATAATGACTTAAAATATAAAATTTTTAAATGTGATATGCCACTCACTAATGACTTTGTTCACCATAAGGCGCTTATTTTAAATTTTAACTTTTATGTTCTCGAGAACCCACAGCAAGCACAACTAAGTTTATCTTACGACTTCAGAAAAGCGAACTACAATGCCCTAAATAATTTTTTCGATTCGGTTAATTGGGATTTAGTATTTGGGTCGAAAGATCTTCATAATATGTATCTCACATTTAAAAAGGTTGTTCATGAAGGTCTCTATTTATATGTACCCATTAAGTCTAGGAAAATTAGTTATAAACACCCATGGTATAATCGAATACTTATCAACTTAAAGAATCTTAGAAATAAAGCCCATTTAAAATTTAAAAATACAGGTCTCCCGGTAGATAAAGAACTCTTTAATCTTCGAAGGCGCGAGTTCGAATTTCTTTCCACCTTTTTATATAAAAAATACATCTCTTCTATTGAAAGTGATATTAAATCCAACACAAAATCCTTTTGGCTGTTTTTTAATTCTAAAAGAAAGACAAATGGCTTACCTAAATCTTAGGAGTTAAAGGGGGTCGTCGCCAATAATCCGCCTGAAATAAGCGAATTGTTTGCCGACTTTTTCGGGTCAGTTTTCACATATAAAAATTCTCAGTCATGTCCAGACGATTTTTCTAATATAAGCCAGTTGCTTAATATTGGCGTCTTTAGAATATCTGATGAAGAGGTATACGAATCTCTCATTGCTCTAGATTGCAATAAAGACGCTGGCTATGATTTGCTTCCACCAATATTTTTGAAAAAGTGTGCTCTCCCTTTGCATACTGCTTTGAGCAAGATTTTCAATAAATCTCTTTTGGATGGCAATTTTCTCCAGGAATGGAAAACTGCTTACATTTCACCAATTTTCAAATCTGGGCAAAGGCATCTAATCAATAATTACAGACCCATAATTAAACTGTCAGTTATACCTAAGCTCTTTGATAAAATCGTGAATAAAAGGCTAAAGTAAATGCACGAAACAGTATTTCAATCCATCAGCATGGGTTTTTTGTGGGGCGTTCAATAAATACTAACCTAGCAGTATTTTAAAATTTTTGTGCTAACACTATTGAATCTGGTACACAAGTTGACGTTTTGTATACCGACCTTTCTAAAGCCTTTGACAGTCTTCAGCATGATATATTGCTAATAAAGCTCCAAAGTAAAAAAATTGGGAGTCCATTCGCAATTATTGAAGTGGATCGGATCTTATTTAATAGACAGAGTACTTTTTGTAAAGGTCAACGATAGTTACTCGAAACCTATATCTGCTAAATCTGGAGTACCCCAGGGGAGTCATCTGGGTCCTCTTCTATTTATTTTATTCATAAATGATTTACCGCAAATTTTTCAGTATTGCAAGAGCCTACTGTACGCA
The DNA here is from genome assembly GCA_963920525.1 of Dichetophora obliterata. NCBI lineage: Eukaryota > Metazoa > Arthropoda > Insecta > Diptera > Sciomyzidae > Dichetophora > Dichetophora obliterata. Next base: position 155,110,414 of record OY986437.1, on the reverse strand, counting down.
GATGATTTGAAAATTTTTCACAGCATAAATACTTTTGATGACTCTCCATTTGCAAGAGGATATATATAAACTTTTAAATTGGTGCAAATTAAACAGATTAGAACTGAATTTTCCCAAATGTATTACTCTAACGATCTCCCGTAAATATTTCCCAATCAGATACGATTATAGTTATGATAGCAGTATAACTTTTTCAAGAGGAAACCAATTTAAAGATCTTGGAGTATACTTTGACTCTAAGTTTAGTTTTGAAACACAGCTAGAGTACGTCACATCAAAAGCAAACTCTCAATTCGGTTTCTTAAAACGAAACTGTATGGAATTTTCGGATCCATTTACGTGTAAAACAATATTTTTGAGTTTAGTTAGATCTCTTTTAGAATTCGGTGGTACAATTTGGGATCCCTTTTACAAAAGCTCAATAAACAGAATCGAAAACATTCAAAAACGCTTTACAAGGTTCGCTTTAAGGCGAACTTACTCATGGGAAGATATGCCCAGTTACGCGGTACGCTGTCGATTACTTGGCATGCATAGTCTGGCCCAAAGGCGAGTAATGGCCAACATTCTATTCATAAAAGACATCATTGATGGCAGAATTAACACTCTAGAACTGCTTGCCCTTATTCCCTTTCACATTCCAGCTCGTTCTCTCAGAGGAAATCAATTATTCCACATTGACCACCACAGGACAAACTACGTTCTTAATGAACCGATTACCAGGTGTCTATCACAAAGCAACTCAATCGCTAATCAGGTTGATTTTTTTGTAGACAGATATGTATTCAAGAAACAGCTGGAGGATATTCTAATCATGAAATCTATGAATTAATTTTAAAAATTTTAAATTACTCCTTAGTAAAATATTTACTATTGTTACTATTTTTGTTTTAGTATTAAATAATATAATCTGTAAGGGTAATAGCCCGGTAGATTGAAATAAATAAATAAACATTGATTCGTTGTTGAGTCCTTCTTCTTGTATCACCAATACCTTGTATGCGTACAGAGGTGACATTTGGGTGGATACCTAGAGCCTTTATTACTCTGTTGCTCACCAAATTAATTTGTGAACCTGAGTCTAGAACAGCACGGAAGTTCAATTCTTTTCCATTATCAGCTATTAGCCTTACCAATGCGGTACTGAGTAGAACGTATGATTGGTCAGTTTTGTTGCATGTTGCCAAACTAGTTGCTGTTGCTGTTGACTCATTCATAGTGGGTTGTGGATCATGTTTTATTTCCGTGACACCCTGTGTCTGATTATCTAAATGAAGCAGAGTGTTATGTTTCTTGTTGCATTTAGTGCAACTGCGATAGGAACACTTCTTAGCCACATGGCCAGTTTTAAGACAATTGACACAAATTTTGTTCTTCTGCACAAAGTTTAATCGCTTGGTTGGTGATAATTGAATAAATTGGCTGCAGGCAAACAGAGGATGAGACTTGAGATGGCATAGTTGACAGTTGTTTAGCACATTCGTACTGGAAGTAATCATTGATGTCAGTGGTTTTGAAAACAAATTCTTCTCCTTGTTTTGTATGCCTTTTGTGCCTCCCAGCGCTTCTAGTGACTGGAAACGTTTTTCCAAAAAACAATATAAATTCTTTGAGAGATTGATTTACCTTCGGATTTTCCAGTGTCTGTTCATAGAGATTGTGTGTCTCTTTGTCCAACTTTCCAACCAACAGGTGAAGTAGAATTGGATCCCAATTGTTTGTGCTTACGCCAATGTTTTGTAAAGCCTGAAGATTTTCTTTTGTGGTGTCATGTAATGATTTTAGCATGAAAACCGATGGTACATCCTTTGAATTGCATGGAAGACCAATAATTCTTTGTATCAGACTTGATGTTATCAGCCGTTCGTTATGATATCGCTCTTGCAATAATTCCCATGCGGCTTGATAGTTATCTTCTGTCAATGTCAAATGCCGAAGTAGACCACTGGATTCTCCACTTACACTTGTTTTGAGGTACCACATTTTTTGTACCTGTGGAATCGCTCTTTTATGGATCATTTCATTGAACATATTGTAGAATTGTGGCCAATCCAGATATTTGCCACTGAAGAGAGGAATTGATACCTTTGGTAGCTGTAATCCACCATCAATTGGTATAGATGGTCTTAATTTTTCATTTTCATTCGGCTCTAATGATAGCGTGATTTTTATATTTTGGATAGATTCTTCGAGATTAATATGCCCCTTGAGATCGTATCCAAATTCAGTTGGGTCTTCACATAATTCGTACATAGAATAATGTGTTGATTCCAGTTGTTACCATAAAGTCGTTAGTCTTTCCATCTTCGTTGATTTAAATTCTTTGTGATGAATTCCTTGATCGCCATTGATGGAATCTATGAATCGTGTTATGGAGCTGAACAGTGCATTGTATCTTCTTAGTTGACAAATGATTGGATTTTCGTTGGATTCATGTTGTTTGGTAGATGGCTGCTGTCTGTTGGCTGAGCTTATTGAAGTATTTTCTTCATCAATTGTCTTTCTAGGATTTATGGGTAATCCTTGGTTTGTTGTTGCTGTGATGGCAAGTTCAAATTCCTTCCGGTAGTTACTAACCAAAGTTTTAATTGCATTGTAGTAATCTTTCGAAAAGTATTCATGGTCGATGTTGCCTTCGCATAGTTCACGGATTTGGCTGTCAGTTTGTTCGAATTCTTCCCAAGAAACCTCGAGAGCTGTCACCTTTTTCTCGAAGTATTCTTTCGATTGTTTTTGGCCCTTTGGATCCTTTTTGTAGTTGGTTATCAATTGTTGGATTATGCTACCAGTCGCTTGTTGCTTCGCTGTGAGCTTTTGAATTGTTGTCATGTTGAAGTTTGTTTCTCCTTAAAGTTAAAGCTTGATCCTTGTGTGCTGGATCACGTCTTTCTCCTTAGAGCTGAAAGCTTGATCCTTGTGTGCTGGATCACGTCTTTCTCCTTAGAGCTGAAAGCTTGATCCTTGTGTACTGGATCACGTTTTTCTCCTTAGAGCTGAAAGCTTGATCCTTGTGTGCTGGATCACGTCTTTCTCCTTAGAGCTGAAAGCTTGATCCTTGTGTGCTGGATCACGTCGGGGTCACCAATGTTTTCGAAGACAAGGCTCGTTTGCTTTGCCTTTTGGGTAACTTAGCACTTGAACTAATTTACCCTGGTGAAGGTGGAATAATCTAGCACTTGAAACTAGATTATTCTGTTGATAAATATTCCGGCACTTGAACCAGAATATTTCTTGTAAATTTAACACTGCACTTTAACTAACTAAGAATTGATTCATTAGAATGCACGCATTAATTTTGACTGATCTTTTATTAATTTAAGTTTGTCTTATATACTAAAAACATAACATAAATCATACAATTTAGAAAACAATTTATAGCAACAACAAATAAAAAAAATATAAAACGAAAACTGAAAAGTTGGCTGTGTGAGTAAATATCGAACAATTGCATAATTTTTATTTTCCCCAGACAGTTGGTCGCAGGAAATCATTCTCAGTTTACCAAAAATAAAAAACAAATTTTAAGCTACAATGTTACGCGTCAGCACAAATTGCTGATTAAATGAAGTTTCGTGGGAAATCAAATTATTAGCTTTTCTCGTCGACTATGCAATATGATATTCACTCATATGCTAACTGCACAACATAAGACAAAATTTATTGAAAAAATTTAACTTAAAATATTGTACATTAAAGAATGTAAATCTAATTGGCACAGCTAGTGGGATCGTCTTTCTTGTGGATTGGGCAGAACACACTGAGATTCCAATCGTTCGGAATGCATTCTTCCGACCATATTCTGTATAGAAGCTCGTGAATGCATTTAAGTAGAGCTTCGCCTCCGTTCTTAAACAGCTCAGCAGGTAAGCCATCAGCTCCCGCGGCTTTGTTATTTTTAAGCCGAGCTATAGCTGTCAGAACTTCATCATAGTCGGGCAGCGGAACTTCGACGCTGTCATCCGTAATTGGGGTTTCTGTGATATCATCTCTATTGGCGGAATTGTTGTCAGCGTCGCCATTTAGAAGCTTAGAGAAGTGTTCCCTCCATAACGTCTGTGTACTCTGGACATATGTCACTAGATTCCCGTTTTCATCCTTGAAGAGGCCCCGGTTTTAAAACCATCGGCAAGGTGTCTTATTTTTTCGAGAAATTTTCGGGCCTCATTCCTGTCACCATATATCTCAATCTTCTCGTGCTCGCGCTTTTCTGCCTCTCTTTTTTCCGCCTGAATATACTTCCATACTAATCGCCCCACTCTATTGTTTATGTTTTGAATCAGGTGATTTTAAATATATGTCTTGTACTTTTCTGCCAGCAAAATGTAATAATAATGATAATTTCGCTTGCTTTCATGCAGAATTCAAATTACTGCAGCCAATTTTGCCATTCATAACCACTATTTTCTCCATCCAACGTATAATCAAATGGTGGCACTGTAAGACCTATTTCTAATATAGAAATAAAACATTAGTTCAAATTGTATTCCAATGAAATTAACAATCGAACTTGTGTGAAACTGTTAGCATTCAAGTAATAATCACTATTCAAACCATATATATTTATATCAATCGTGCAAACCGGGGAAATGGAGCTCGTCTGGAGTGAAATCTGTTCATGTAAAATTCAGCAACCTCGATGCTAAATAAAACTTATGTCAGCTAAAAAAGAAATTAAGCAAGATTCGAAATTCAAAAATAAGAGTTGGCAACGCGATGCGCAAGTAAGCAAAATTTGCTGGTCGGTTAGAAATATCGCTAAAGTAATTAAAAAAAAGGCACAAAAACTATTAAATGTGAAATAATATATTATTAGATTAATAAACATCATAAGTTCCTGAAAAGTTCTAAAATATCCTTGTAAACTTTATTACATTATCTAATTTGCAACTTTTCTGTCTAAGCGTGGTTAACATAACCTCACTATTTATGTGCCGTGCGTTCTATTACAGAATAAACTATAGTGAAGAAAAACTATTTCTCATAAAACTCTGCTTCAGCCTAAATAAAACTTAATACACTAGTCTGCTTCATATCGCTGTGGTTCCTGTCCATGATTATTGCAGTGCTAAATACTCAAAATCTTAAAACTTCTTGACATCTCAATGTGGATGTCAACATAACCTCGCTGTCTTTGTCTGCTTACCAGTGTTAAGTTACACTGCTTTACTTTGCTGTTGCTGTGGTTCCCGCTCGCTGCTATTTCTGTGCTGTTGTGGTAGTCACTGCATTTGCAAAAAAATATATCAAGAAGGCAAGCGAGTGTTGGTTGCATACTATGTGGACAATGGTTTCATTCTTCCTGTGCTGAAGTAGGTGCTGAAGAAATGAGTTTTTTGATTAAAAGTAAAGGCTCATTCGGATTTACTTGCAAAACCTGTATTAGTGATCCCCCAAAAAAAGCTACTAATGAGGAATTGAGTTTTCGAGAGGAGTTGCGCTTGGGCATGGCCAATGTACAAACAAAATGTGACCAAATCATTGAACAGCTTAAGAGTGATTTGTCAAAACAACTAAATGAAGTTAAGAATGAAATCCTTAATTGTACCAAAATGGTAAAGCTGGTTGACGAATCAACTTCTAATAAGATTTCAACCCTGGAAGCTGAGAACGAGACACTACATAAAAGACTCAATCGAGGAGACATCATAATATCTGGTTTGCCAATTCCTTTGCCGGACCTAAATAATTGTGCAATTAATGTTGGAAAAGCTTTGGGAGTAAACCTAACAGAATATGATATTAATCATTGCTGCTTTATTAACAACAAAAAATCGCTCCTAGTAAAATTTAACTCAGTGTATAAAAGGGATGCGCTTATGAGAAGTTACTTTAAAAATCGCAACCTTAAGTTGGATGATGTAATAGAGACTGATATATTTAGTCAAGGCTTTATTTGAATGACCACCTTACACCGGATACTAGCAAGCTTAAATTTTTTTGCCGGAACTTACGTAAAGTTAAGAAAATTATCAGATTCAGGTTGATGAATTCGGATAGGCCTAGATTTAGGATTCTTTTGAGTGACAACATGGAGAGGGTTTTTACTTTATCGGAATGCATAGCGTACTTTGATGATCATGCTCCTAACATCAATCAATTATAAGATTGATTGTTGTTGGGAGTATGATCATCGTGGTGCGACGTGAGGTCTGGCGGAGTGAACGTTTTCTCCGTGTTGTTGTTCGGGAGGGTTTTGGCATTGGGTTTGTCAGGGTTCATCGGTCTGAGTCTGATAATTTAACTTATAATTTTATAAACTCATAATCGCTTACTTAAATTTTTAAAACATGTTCCCAATAATTATAAGCTTAGTTTTTCACAGGACATCCTCTTTTCCTTTTAATGTCAATTAACTATAATCTTGAACCTGTTGTTAGCGACAATTCACAGCTGCGTTTAAGCTTATTAAGTAGAAAACAAAATTTGAACATTGGACATATAAATGCACAAAGTTTGAGACCCTCTGTCCGTTCGTCTAAATTTAATGAAATAAGAAATATTTTGAAAGACTCATGCTTAGATGTGTTTGGAGTATCTGAAACTTGGCTAAAACCCTATATTTCGAATACAGCTGTTAAGATTCCAGGGTTTAACTTTTTCAGAAATGATCGCTTGAACATGAGAGGTGGTGGTGTTGGAATATATGTAGCTAATAATATTAAAACTAGAATCATACATGAGATTTCAGTTAGTGGAACTATTGAGGGTATTTTTGTTGAAATTAACTTAAGGTGTGCACGTATTCTTGTTGGCTGCATATATCTACCACACGGCAATTTTTCAAATCTAAGAAACATCCTGTGTGATTTATGCTGCAGATACGAAAATATTATTTGCATGGGTGATTTTAATTGTAACCTTTTTAATTCCTCTGCAGTAAGTACAATGAGAGAGGTGCTTTCCTGTGCAAACTTGTCTTATGCTCACAATAACCTACCAACACATTTTGATCACCATTGGAATTCAGTATCGCTTATTGACTTCTTTTTACTAAATGACATTAGCAAGCTTAAGTACTCTGGTCAATTTCAATGTCCTAATATATCGCGGCATGCTTTTATCTACATAAGCGTTGATTTCCTTGCCGAAAACAAACAAAGATTTATTGAATATCGTGATTATAATGCTATAAATTTCCAACAACTAGAACGTCGAATAAATAATACAATCTTAAACTACATTTTTGAAACAAATAGCGTAAATGAGCAACTGCAATGCCTTAATGACGTAATATCTGACTCTTTTTCTATAGTACCTATCCGTAAAAAAACTCTGAAAACCGGAGATATGGACCCCTTCATGAAAAGACCAGATGGAGTCTATGCTATTAGTTTGCGTGATTTGGCTTATAAATCTTTTATTGAAAATAACTGCGAAAGTAACTGGAAGATTTTTTGAAAATATAGGAACAAAGCGAAGTCTATAATTCGCAAAGCAAAAATCCAGTATGGAACTGCACGTTTCCAAAACGTAAATGGAAAGCAACTTTCGAATATGCTGAGAGGAGATGGATGTGGGAATGAAAATAGCTTCTCTGATGATGTTGATCCAGATATGCTAAACTCTTTTTTTGTCTCTTCTCAGGTACGCTCCAATAATGCATATAGTGATTTTGACGCTGATTCAAGCACAGGATTTATGTTTAGAAATATCACTCTTAATGAGCTCTACTTAGCGACATATCGAATAAAGTCGAACTCCATTGGTTCTGATAATATTCCCATAAAATTTATTAAGATAATATACCCGTTTATTGAGCAGTATTTATTACACTTTATTAATACAATAATTACTACGTCAACATTTCCCACTGCTTGGAAAACAGCAAGAGTTGTTCCGATTAAAAAGAAAGGAAATTTCTGTGCTTTTGAAAACTTTCGGCCTATAAGCATTCTTCCATCACTCTCAAAAATTGTGGAGAGTATTCTCAATGCCCAAATATATGATAATCTGAGCGATTTAAGTAAACTCAGTCAATGTCAATCTGGATTCCGCAATGGATATAACACAACTTCTATGGTACTAGGACTAACTGAAAAGATACGTCACAACTCCAATCAGAACAAGCTCAGTGTACTACTTTCTCTTGACCTGTCTAAGGCATTTGACTTAGTTGACCATAATATCTTAATCCATAAACTTGCACAATATTTTCTTTTTTCCAGCTCTGCATGCTCCCTTATTAAGTCCTTTCTAACTGGTCGAAGACAATTTGTCTGTTGTGGCAATCGGTTGTCAAATACTTTAGATGTGTTGAGTGGAATCGCTCAGGGCTCTGTATTGGGACCCCTATTATTTATGATTTATATTAACAGTCTTGTAGATCAAATAGGTATAGATAGCTCTAATATTTATCTGTATGCTGATGACATATACCTGCTCTTCTCTTCCAACTTTGACTTTGTTGACTCGCTACAAGCTTGCATTAATTACACAACTGATCAGATATTATATTGGATGGATGTGAATAAATTAGTTATCAACTATAGCAAAACAAAAGCTATTATATTTAATATGCCTTATAATAATGATGAAATACCTATTTCAATTTCTATAAATAACATTGAAATTGAATTCGTAGAACACTTAAGATGTTTAGGCATTATAATTGACTCCAACCTCAACTATAAGGCTCATATATAAACAAGTTAAGTAATAAGATCAATTTTATGTTACATAAATTATATAGCATGAATACCTACATGCCAACTCCAGTTAAACTTAGTGTTGCACAAGCACTACTTATGCCCCATATCATATATGGGTTAGAGGTTTATTCTTGTACTAATCTGTGCAACATTAATCAACTGCGTCGCATCTTTAATAGGATTATTCGGTTTGCTTTCAACATCCAAGTTCGTGATCATGTTTCGGAACATGTTCTTATGTTTCTTCATTGCAATTTTATTAACTATATTGAAATGAGACAAATTTTGCTATTTTACAAAGTTATTAAAACTAAAACTCCAATTTATCTTTGGAATTTATTTAGTTTTACTAGGTCTCGAAGAAACACACAAATATTAATTCCTCGTATCTACAAATCTATTTTTGAGCGGTCATTTCTTATCAAGGTTGCACGTGTATGGAACCTTTTACCTAGTAGCTTTAAGCAATTTTCAGACTCATTAAATACTTTCAAACGTAAATATTTGCAACACGTTAGTGAATTGGCTTAATCGTAATAGCAGGTTTTATTTCTTCTGATATAGGGATTGTCTTGTGAAAAATTAAATAATTAGGGATTTTAGATTTAAGGTTTCCACAATTTTTTATTTGTATTGAAATTGAAAAATAAATATACTATATCATATTGAACATAAAACTATAATATAAATTTATAAACATTTTTAATGTAAAATATAAACTTAGACTTACTTGTACAATTATTTACTTGTAATCATATTCACCTTAATTGGCTTCGATTATACACATGAAATAAATAAATAAATAAATAAATTGAAACACAAAATCTAAATTAATGATTTCTTGACCAAGGAAACTCTGCAGCTGTTTAGTCATGCGAAATATTTGAAAAGCGTTGCTTACAAGTTCGTTTACACCAGAGGAAATCGAATTTTCGTAAAGAAAGCAGAGTATTCGCTCGCTGAGTGTATACAATTCTACAAACGCATTGATACGCTACTTTTGGCATCCACCACTTCTTCAGCTCGCCAGACCCAGCCCAACCGAAAGAACCTAATGACAGCGTGGAAGAAATCTAATGGTAACATATCTGCATCTTCCAATTCTGATTAATATTCATCTCCATATTTAGTAATCAAATGAATTTTTTACAATTGTTTTAATACTTATCAATGATTTCAATGCAAAGAAACCAAGATCACATCTTTTTAAGTAATAACACTAATAACAAATTTTTAAAATTACTTTCATTAAATGCAAGAAGTATTGCGTCGCTCAATAAATTCAACTCTTTTCGAACTAAACTTTCTACGTTTGAAATAATGCCTCATATAATCTGTATACAAGAGACGTGGTTCTCAAATGAAATTCTGGATATTTACGACATACCTGTTGTTGCAGAGACGACCAACATGGCGGTATTATAGATCATTTAAGCTTTAGAGCTGAAGCGATAATCCATAAAGATGACTGTCACATGATAAGAGCGGCAGTTCCGTCATTAAAAACTGGAAACAAGCCATTGACTGTCATATGTTTTTACAGATCCCCTAAATTTGCAGCGAACTTATTTATGAATTTGTTGGAAAAAGAATTCGATGAAATTAATTTAAATATAAATTACTGCATAGTGGTTGGTGATTTGAATATAGATATTTTATTGACTCTCCAGAGACGAGGTCGTTAAATCTTTTATTAAACTCATACTGTATGAAAATCTGTCACAAGTTAATTACACGTCCGGCTTCCAAATCTTCAATTGATAATGTTTTTCCAATTTAGATTCTAATAAATTACAAATAACCTCTACAGAATGCTCTTTAAGTGACCACAACATAGTTTGCTGTAAAATTGATATTAAATGTCATAACGAAAAATACAAAACGACAAAAAAACAGTCTTTGACTTTGGGAAAATTAAACATTCAATGGATTCTGCACTCGAGCAAACAGGTGATCGTGATGATTTTACTGATCCAAACGATCTCTATGATGCAATTGAATTATCTGTATTAAACGCAGGTGCAAATAATAAAACAAACGTTCATACGAACTAAGCTTCAACATCTTTTGAGCCCTTGGCAAATGGAAATTTCAAGTCGCTAGTGCAACTGCAAAATAAAATTTACAAGAAAGTCAAAATAAATCTCTGCAAACTGGAATATTTCCAGACCGGTATAAAGAGTCAATTGTAGTACCGATTAGAAAAGTAAAAAATGCTATATTGTCATCAGGTTATCGGCCCGTAAATATGCTTATGACGGAAAGCAAAATACTGGAAAAGGTGGTACATAGCCAGTTGGAACAGTACATGGAGACAAATGAGCTGTTAACACAACATCAATCCGGATTCAGGCGTAGACACAGCTGTGAATCGGCGCTTAATTTCGTCGTAGCCCAGTGGAAAACTGAAGTACAAGAAAAAAAGCAGTTGTAGCAGTGTTCCTTGATTTCAACGAGCCTTTGAGACAATAGATAGAAATATATTAGTGCATAAGTTGAGAGAATACGGTGTCAATAGTAATGAATTGGAATGGTTCAAGAGCTACTTGTCCAACAGGACACAACGTACAAGAGTTGTAGAATGTACATCGGATAGGAGTAATACGTCAATTGGGGTGCCTCAAGGAGCAGTTTTGGGAAGTCTTTTATTTATTATTTACATCAATGATATAGAGAAAGTTCTCAGTTACAGTAAAATTTGTTTATTTGCTGATGATACGTTGATATATATAGCAGGAAATACGGTAGATGAATGTATAGATAATATTAATAAGGATTTAAAGAATATAGAAAATTATTTAAAAATGAATAAGCTAAAACTAAATACAAACAAAACTAAAACCATGTTAATCAATGGAAACTCGGCGAAAAATATTGAAATCAATGGTGAAATTATTGAAAAAGTAAATGAAATTAAATACCTTGGTATTGTTATTGATAATAAGCTAGACTTTAATAAGCATATTAGTTATCTATATAAAAAAGTAGCAAAAAAAAAAGGATTTTTTCAAAGAATAAGATGTAGACTAGGGCGGGTCGATTTGTAGGGAGTGAAAAAACTCACCAATTTCCCTATGATTTCCGTATTCTATGGGTTATTCCATGAAAATTTGCCGAAGGAACCATACCTCTATCGTTAAAATCGAGTCCCCTACTTTTTGTTAATAAAAAGTTCAAAAGTTACGGACATTTTTCTCCAAATTTTGGACCATTTTTCCATTTTTTCATGATTTTGTCCAAGAATATTACTTTCATGGCCATTTTTTTGGCTCAATCCATTATTTAATTCAATTTACAATTCAAAACGAAGAGTTTAAGCCCAAATTTATCGAATTCGGTTGATTAATTCATGCGATATTGCTAAAACAAAATAACACATAAAACCAACTTTTTGATTTTTTTTTCCTTTTTATTTTTTTTCTACAAAAATTCAAATCAGAGATAATAAAGTATCTATCAACCTATTATCAAAAAAATATTCAATTTGAGTGTACTAAAAGACAAAATGTGAAAAAACATAAAGAAATAAACAAACATAACACAGGGTGTGCACCCTGTGAAAAAATTCGTAAGCTTCGTAAGTCAAAAAAATTGAGCCAAAAAAATGGCCATGAAAGTAATATTCTTGGACAAAATCATGAAAAAAATGGAAAAATGCTCCAAAATTTGGACAAAAATGCCCGTAACTTTTGAACCGTTGGACCAATGTTGGAGATTTTTTTTCGTAAATTGATCAAAACCCGATTAAACCCGATTGATAGTTTTTGAGTTATAGATGTGAACGTGTAGGTAATATTTCATACGAACGTCAATTTGGGAAAAAAATCTACCAACAAAAAGTAGGGGACTCGATTTTAACGATAGAGGTATGGTTCCTTTGGCAAATTTTCATGGAATAACCCATAGAATACGGAAATCATAGGGAAATTGTCGAGAAATAAATCGACCCGCCCTAATGTAGACTGTCTTTTGCTACGGCAATCAAAATATATAATAAAATGATAAAACCTCATTTCGAATATTGTTCCACCATTGTGTTCTTAGGATCAAATGTAATGCTTTCGAGAATGCAAAAAATGCAAAACAAAGGAATGAGATGTATTTTAAAATGCAATAGGTTAGCGCCAATAAGAACCATGTTAGAAACTTTAAAATGGCTATCCATTAACCAAAAAATTATTATGAATGTGATAGTTTTTATTTTTAAAATGAAGAATAATTTATTACCTAAATATTTAAGTAATCAATTGGTTTATATTGCTGATGTTCAGCCATACAATTTGAGAAATGGAGCTAATTTTAGACTAAATTTTTTTCCTAATACTAAATCACAAAATATTTTGTTTTATAAAGGCCTTAATTTATATAATGAACTACCCAATTATTTGAAGAATGAAACAAATAGTTTTAAGAATGCTTTAGTACAATATATAAGAACAAAATATAACTGAATTATTTATGGTGCTATATAAAAAAAGAAATCTTTTAAGATAATATTAAATATAATAACTTAATTTTATACAAATAGCAAATAGCTAAATAAAGAAAGTAATAATAAATAATAAAAAACGCATCCACATAGAAAAGACTTGATAATGCGCCTGCAAAGCATTAATAGAGTTGTAAAGTCAACGAAAAAAATCTTGGCTGACAATTAATATAAAAACAAGTTATCCCAGGTAGAAAGAGATGTGAAAGGAACATCAGTAGAAATCACAAAGAAACGTCAGTTGCTGAAATTGAATCTGAGATTGGTACTATTCTTACGAATCCCCTGGATGTGGCCAACTGCCTAAATAAATTTTTTATCAATAGAGCAGCTGAGGTAGCCGCAACCATTGAGTGTGAAGATGATAACGTCATCAATGCATTCTCAACCTTACGTGATTCTGGTACATCTTTCGAACTGGAGGAAGCCACTGTGGAGGAAATTGAAGAAATCATATTAGATCTAAAGGAAAATAAAGCAGCTGGTATTGATGACATCCCTACCAAGGTCGTTAAAAACTCATCGTCGGTCATTGCAAAAATAATGCCTAAGCTATTCGACTTGCTTATAAAAACCGGTATTTTTCCGAAAAAGTTTAAAATTAAAAAAATTCTACCGCTGTTTAAAGGTGGGGACAAAGATCGCTCAAAACTACAGACCCATTGCAGCAGTACTGCCAGTTCTTAACAATGTGGTAGAGAAACTTATCAAAAAGCAAATAAGCGCTCACCTTGAAGTAATAAATTTTTTGTATAAACATCAATACGGTTTCCGGAACGGATCTGGCACTCAATCCGCTCTGGTTCAAGCAATGCATGACATTTGCAAAAATTGGAAATTACTGGATTTCGTGGCATAACTTTAGAATTGATGAGCAGTTACTTGGAAGAAAGATAGCAAATTTTATTTAATGGCAAAGTTCGAAGCGAAAATTAAAAACTTTTTGTGGTGTACCTCAAGGAAGTGTGATGGGGTCGATTCTATTCTTCATTTTTATAAATGATGTTAAAAATATATCTCTAAAACTTTAACTTTTTTGTTTGCGGATGACATTGCTCTTTTTTACCCTACAATGGATAGAAGTACGCTTCGAGCGAAACTGGAATATGATGTTTCTATGCTGCAGGAATTCTTTCGCTATAACAAAATATCCATGAATACAACAAAAACTCAATTCATTATCTTTTCATCAGATCGTCGAGAGGTAGAAAACTTTATGTTTACTATAAACGATGCAGAAGTTGTTGAGGAGAAACATGTTAAGTTTCTGGGACTTAAGTTGAGCAGAAACCTAACATGGAATCAGTATATAATAAACCTCCAAAATAAATTAGCACAAGGACTCGGACTGCTATATAAATTTAGTAGCAAGCTAGTACCGGCTACGAAACATCTTATATATGTCTCACTCTTTCATTCTCACCTGACTTATATGCCAATGTGCTGGTCCTTCAAGAACACAGCTGAACTGAAAAACTTCAGAGGCTTCAAAATAAAGCAGACAAGCAAATATTCTGACTCCCAAGAAAATTCCCAAGCCGACAACTGTACTCACCGCAATATAAGGGGGCTACTACCTGTAGCCGGACTGAACAATATGCAGCTTTTGGTGCACGTTGACAAAAACAAGAACAACATCAACTACAATGCAACACATCTTGGCATATGAATACATGGTTTCAATACAAGAAACAGCAACAACTTAGTGGTGGCGAGATGCAGGCTTGAAACCACCAAGCAACGTTATCTTTACGCAGGACCTACGGCGTACAATGATTTACCAAATTAATGTAGAGAGGCAAATTCAAAAGGATTATTCAAATTCAAAGTAAAACAGTATTTGTTATTCAATCTTGAAAACAATAGTTTATTTTCATTATAAATCGAAAATCTTTTGTTAAATGATAGAGTAATATAGTCATTAATTATAAATGATCTAAGTCATGCCAATGTGACAAGCTCCTTAAAAGCCTTTTTAATGGCAATGGAGCATAATCTCATGTATTATATTAAATTAAATGCTTACACATTTATGCTTAAAATAAAAAAAAGACCCAAAATGAGTGCTGCAGACAATGCAAAAACGCCTGTTAACAGTGCTTCAATTAAAAACCTGGCTGGAGGCACTTGGACACAAATCAAATGGTACTAAAAAGTGCATTAATTTTGCACCTGCAAGAAGTACCGCTGGAGGAACCTGGGACCATGTCGCAATTTTTTTTCCAACGAAGTCAAGGCCAACGACGCGTTCGACCGTGCCGTAACAACACAGCAGCGGTAACACGGTGGGCTGCGAAGTCGCGGAAGCTGTTAACAATGCAAACATCGAGCATGAGAAGGAGACAGACAACATTGAAATCAACCGTTGCAATTATGATCAACTGTATACGACGCCGGCAGCATGGCAGCTAGCGACGATGACAAACACCGAAGATTACGACAAAGGAAAAGGCAACAATGCAACAATGGCAACGAAAACAAACGAGGGCATTCAGACGAGAAAAAAAAGAACGAGTGACGGTTGCAATACAAAGCGAGACGACGACAAAAACGAGTGCGAACACAAAAAGAGCGAAATGTGTTTAATAAAACAAATCCAAACCTATCACAAAATAATGCAAATGAGAGCGAATTGAGCTTAATATCAAAAGAGATGCATCTGATGAGACGAGAAATGCAAATACTTACTTACTTACTTAGTTGCCGCTACAACCGTATGTCGGTCTTGGCCTCATCTAAGAATTTGCGCCAGCCATTTCTGTCTTTCGCTTGCTGGCGCCAGTTGGAAATTCCAAGCTTCGTCAGGTTGTCCTCTACTTGGTCTTTCCAACGAAGATGCGGTCGTCCTCTTCTTCGTTGACCGCCGCTGGGTACCGAATCGAATGTTTTCTTCACTGGAGCATCGTCTTTCATGCGCTGAACATGACCAAGCCAGCGAAGCCGCTCGATTTTAATGCGCTTGACTATGTCGATGTCAGCGTACAGCTCATACAGTTCATCATTCCACCGTATTCGGTACTCGCCATTGACGCAGATTGGTCCGTAGATCTTACGAAGAATCTTTCTCTCGAATGCTCCTAAAGTCTTTTCATCTAAACTGCTCATCGTCCAGGTTTGTGATGCGTAAAGTAGGACGGGCATGATGAGCGATTTATAGAGCGTGATTTTCGTTCGTCGAGAGAGGGCTCTGCTTTTTAATTGCCTACTGAGCCCAAAGTAACACCTGTTGGCAAGAGTTATTATTCGTTTGATCTCAATGCTGATGTCGTTGGTTGAATTAATGCTGGATCCCAGATAGACGAAGTTCTTCACAACCTCGAAGGAGGTATTGTCAACGGTAACGTGGGTTCCAAGACGCTGGGACTGTTTGTTTGTTGACACTAAGTATTTCGTCTTATCTGCATTCACTGCCAGACCCATTCGACTTGACTCTCTTTCTAATCTGGAAAATGCTGCACTGACTTCGCGCGTATTATGGCCAATGATATCGATGTCATCAGCATACGCAAGCAGCATAACACTCTTGTAGAATATTGCGCCACTACGTCTCAGATCAGCAGCTCGGATGATCTTTTCCATCATTAGGTTGAAAAAGTCGCACGATAAGGAATCACCTTGTCTGAAACCTCGTTTGGTAATAAATGGTTTGGAGAGGTCCTTCCCGATTTTAACTGCGCTGCTGGTGTTGCTCAGTGTCATCCTGCAAAGTCGTATTAGTTTTGCAGGAATACCAAATTCAGACATGGTGGAGTACAGGTGCTTCCTTATTGGGCTGTCGAAGGCGGCTTTGTAGTCGACAAAAAGATGGTGGGTGTCGACTTGTTTTTCTTGAGTCTTCTCCAAGATTTGTCGTAGCGTGAAAATCTGGTCGATGGTGGACTTTCCAGTTCTGAAGCCACACTGATAAGGTCCGATCAGTTCGTTTACAATGGGCTTCAATCTTTCACATAAAACGCTCGACAGGACCTTATATGCGATATTAAGAAGGCTTATCCCACGGTAATTGGCACAGATAGTGGGATCGCCTTTCTTGTGGATTGGGCAGAGCACACTGAGATTCCAATCGTTCGGAATGCATTCTTCCGACCATATTCTGCATAGAAACTCGTGAATGCATTTAAGTAGAGCTTCGCCTCCGTTCTTAAACAGCTCAGCAGGTAAGCCATCAGCTCCCGCAGCTTTGTTATTTTTAAGCCGAGCTATAGCTGTCAGAACTTCATCATAGTCGGGCAGCGGAACCTCGACGCTGTCATCCGCAATTGGGGTTTCCGGAATATCATCTCTATTGGCGGGATTGTTGTCAGCGTCGCCATTTAGAAGCTTAGAGAAGTGTTCCCTCCATAACGTCAGTGTACTCTGGACATCTGAAATGCAAATACAGCGCAAAGAAATATAAATGTTACAAAGAAAGAACGAGTGCCTACAGCGACAAAAGAAAAGTAACGATGACAAGCAACCAAATGAGAGTTTCGTCAACAAAATGAAAATGGTCAGAAGTTTAATTTCTGAGTATTCTGGTGAAGCCGAAAATTTTAAATTATGGGAGGTCCAACTTCTGAGTGTCAAGGAAGCATACAAATTGGATGACAACAACGTGCGCTCCTTGATTGGAGAAAAATTGCAAGGTAAAGCTTTAAACTGGTTACATTCCAGGGCGGACATCGCTACGATTTCAGTTGATACCCTCTTAAGCTTCTTTTTGACAACCGTGCGAGCAAATTGGCAGTTCGTCAGCAATTTGAAGCACGAAAATGGACTCCAACAGAAACTTTTCAAGACTTTCCACAACAAACTCATCCTAGCCAATAAAACCGTAATGGAAGAAGAAGAATTGGTTGAGTATATAATCGATCAAAAGAAACCAGATCAAAATTTGCGTTCACAGGTCAAGATGCATGGTTTTACCCAAAAAAATCAAATTTTAAATGCATTCGCTAATCTTTCGTTGCCAAAGCCGGCTACACCTCGTCAACAAGCAGCAACTGGAGCCATGTCCCCTCGATGCTTCAATTGTAACTCGCTTGGTCAAATTGCAGCAGAATGTCGTAAGCCGAAGAGACAAAGAGACAAGCCTGTTACGCTTGTGGTCAAATGGGTCATTTCGCTCCTGATTGCAACTAATATAAGAAGAAAGATGTGGTTCACCAACTGAGAGACAGACGACGAGGACAACGCTTTCGTAAGAAACCTTTATTGTAGTTTTAATTTAGTCAATTCTAACAAAATTTTTTTAATAGAATGCTTGATTGACGTTGGGTCATGCGAATGCAAGACTACGAGTATAGCGTAGAGCACCGCAGTGGGGGAAAAATGCAGTATGTAGATGCATTAAGTCGAATATCAAACATATTAGTGCTAGAAGAAAACACATTCTAACAAAACCTTTCTATTTGCCAGCATAAAGATAAAGTCAAAAACGATATCCGAAAACAACTTGAAAATTCTGAGAGCAAGTTTTACGAAATGCAGAATATGCTGGTATATAGTAAAGACAAAGACAATATTCTTTTTTATGTACCGTCCAACATGGAAAGTAAAATATTGAATATGAATATGAAGAAGAAAATTGCTGTTCACATAGATAACTGCTTAAAATGAATAGCGTTCTCTCCAAAATTTGGCAAGAGGGAGGGAACAACATACCCAAAGGCGACTTACCTCTCGACACTATTCACGTGGATCATTATGGACTGGTTTTGCTGGCTAATTCTAAAAATAAATACGTTTTGCTGGTAGTGGATGCGTTCACAAAATATGTTAAATTGTTCCCTGTGAGTACCACGAAAACCCGAGACGATTCACATCAGACGATTTCGAAACATTTCTTCAAGAAAATAATGTAAGACATATCAAAATAGCAACGGGATCGGCGCAGGCGAACGCTCAGGTGGAAATAATAAGCAGAAGCTTAGGACAAATGATTGCAAAGTCGGCGAGTGGTAAGCTAAACGCAAGCTTGGATAATGTATTACCGGACATTGAATTTTCCATGAATAAGACAATCCACCGCAGTACTGACGCAACGCCTAGCCAGTTATTTGGTGTGAGGCAAAGAGGTCAAATAATCGATTTCGTTGGGAATGTTTAAGTGGAAACAAAAGCGGAATAGACATATATAATCTGAGATCAAGAGCAGTTGAAAAACAAATAAAGGCACAAGATTACAACAAGAAGTTAGTATATGAAAACCGGCGAGTAGCAAAGAGGTATAACGTAGGCGACTATGTCATGGTCAAGAATTTTGTTAGTACGCCAGTCGTATCGAAGAAGGTCGTTCCGAAATTTAAGGGTCCATATAGTATTTCAAAAGATTTAGGAAACAATAGATACTTAGCAACAGATGTTGAAGGCTTTCAAGTAACTCAGATCCCTTACAAGGGTATATGGTAAGCGGCTAATATGAAACCGTGGCTTAAATCAAAACTTAACGCGAGGTAATTGAGACGATTACAAGTTCAGGATGGCCGATTGTGGCAACAATAATGTAATTTATAAAGTATAGTATGGCAACTCTGTACAATATAGAGTATACATGTTGAACAGTTTTTAAATATAACCGGTGTCCAATAAAGAACACAAAATTTTAGTTACCGATGGTATTTCTGGTTATTTTAGTTATTTTTCCTGCTACACAAGAATGATGATTTAAGTTATTAGCTAGATGCTATGCTAGCCGCGAACTTAATTTTAATTTCTCTTTCTAATTTTTAAAAAAATGTTTTTCTATTTTTTTTGCATCGCGTTGTTTATAAAAGTAAACTGAAATGCTCACAGCGCGTTGTATTTGAAAATGAAAAAAAGTTGAGAATATCTGCATTTTGATATTCTTAAATATTGCATTCATTTTGCACATAATAGTTATTTTAATACCTGCAGCAAATTGTTCCATGTTAAATTTTTTTCTCTCGTCGCCAATGTTGTGTTGTATGCGTTGCTTCTCTGATATCAACTCGCTTTATTTTTGTATAATTCATAATGACATATAAATCATAACTTTGATTGAATACAATTTAGATACTCAGTAGTGACAGGTATCGAAAGAAAGGGCATAATTTTACTTTAGAGCTCGGACACGAAAATTTTCTCCTAAGCCTAAACATGAAAACAAAAGTTGTCGCTCTCGTTTGGTTTAGGAGATAAAATTCGCGGAAGTTTGAAAATTCAGTGTAAATTTTTAAGTGCTCAGAAGCGAATTTCTCCTTTTATTTTTTTAATTCTTTTTATTAAATGTATTTGGACTTCCTAAGCGTATTAATTCAAATAAAAATTGTCTTTCTGGATTGGTTTAGGAGATAAAATTAGCGAAAACTAAAAAACTCCGTCCAAATTTTTTAAGTGCTTGGAACTTAATTTTACAGCATTAATGTGATATTGTTATATAAAAGAAGTTGTTTTTATGAAAATCAAGTGCTTTTGTTTCCAAATTACATTAATCTATGCAATCAGAGCATTCTGGTTCAGTTTGTTATGCCATGTCAGCTCATACTGGAAGCAAAATATTTGAAAATTTTTCTTAAAAATCGCGCGATTATTGTCTGATTTTTTTGCAATTAATGCCTCTATTATGATTTTACAACTGTGTCGAGTCGAGTCGGGAGAACCCGACTTTTTAAGTCGAGTCGCATGGTAGTATTTTGCGACTGAAATTGAACGCACTGGAATTTTTGACAGCTGCATGTAAACATTATCAGCTGTTTTGCAATTATTGTTTTAACATTTTTTAGCTGCAATTTCCATTCGTGACAAAAATAAAATAAATAAAAATAAAATAATGCAAAGTTGTTTTGATTTGTTTTATAGTAGTGAAGAAGAAGAAGAAAGTTGTGTCAGTGTTGCGCGAATCCGTAAATCAATTCGGGATCACACTAATCACTTAGAATTGCCGAACTCTGAGTAAATTTTTTTATCATTTTGAGCAATTTGGTTATATTTATTTTCAATTTTAGGTTATTTTAGACTAAACAAAAGGGCATTTGTTTATGTCTTAGATAAAATTAAGAACCAATTCAAACCTTCAACATATGCTTCAGCTATACCACCAATATTGAAGTTATGCACAGCTCTCAGGTTCTTCGCAGAAGTAACCTACCAAAAGTGCAGTGGCAATGAATTCAATTTAGGCCAGGCGCAACCAACGGTGTCCTTGGTTTTAAAGGAAGTTTTAGACATTATGGAGCAGCAAATTTGCGGCGCATGGATAAGCGCAGAATTGACAGCGGAGGAAAAAAATTAATGGAAAATGTATTTTTATTCACGGACACGATTTCCTGGAATTTTAGGACGCATGTGCGAATAATCGCTGCTAAAAAAGAAATTCAGCACCTTTACCTTAACAGGAAAGGTTATTACAGTCTGAATATAATGATAGTAAGAAAAAAAAATGTTTGCGATGATCTTTATTTATACCTTTATTATTGTAAGGTTTGTGATTACAAAATGAGAATTCGCAGTGTCGATGCTCGATATCCCGTGTGGTGCTCTATTACATCACCACATAGAGTAAATCTCTACAGCCTATTTTACCTGTTTGTTACATTGATACTTACCTTTTTGTTACATTAATACTTACCTTCTGTTATATTGTACTTACCTTTAGTTTCATTAATAACGTATTATACTTGCACTTGCCTATAAAACACTTGTTATAAAAAAACATTTTGAATTGTATTCAGTTATTATAATTTCAGAAATTTTCATTTTGAAAATTTCAGTATTAAAAATTTGTTTCAAGAAAATTGTTCGAATAAAAAAAATTGGTTTTAAAATAAAAAATTAATTTTAAACGAAATCCATAAACGTTCGCACTAAAACTGGCGATCCTGCGACACGAACACCAAAACTGGCGATCCTACAAACCGCACTAAAATTGGCGCTCAACAACAGGGAGCAGTAAAATGGCTACATCAATTTAAAAACAAAGCGACACCAATTCCGCTACAGAGTCCCAAGCAAATTCTAATGGCAACAACTCATCAACAGAAATTGGCACTACATCAGCAGATGGCTTAATTAATGAGAATCGGCCAAATCAAACACGTTCCACAACAGATACGCCAACGCCCACACACCTACGGTTGATACAGCTACAGCAGCACCAGCAACTGCTTCTGCACCAAGAACAACAGCCACAGATAAACCAGCAACAGGCACAACATTATCCACAACGCCACCTTTAGTTCCTTTCCTCCTCAATCGTCACTACCGCCGGTGCCAAAAAAACAGCTACAACCACAGCGCTCCAACAACAAAAACAGCAGCAGACAAGGTCACTGCTAGAAAACAACAACAATAACAACAACAACAAAAAGAACAACAACAACAATAACAGCAGCCATAACAACAACAACAACAAAACAGCTACAACGACAACGTTTATAACAACAACAACAAAGTGAACAACAACCACAATAACATCAGCTACAACAACAACCACAACCTCAACGAAAAGAGCAACAACAACAACAACGTCGGCAGCAACAACAACAACGTCAGCAACAACAACAACGTCGGCAGCAACAACAACAACGTCAGCAGCAACAACAATTTATTTTATATGAAATTTTATATTTTGTAAAAATCTATATTTATTTTTGTTGACATTTATAAAATATTTTTTTCAGGCTGCGTATCACTTTAGCTCATCACGAGGCACACAACATAGCTTCTTAAACGAATTTTAGACGATAGGGTCGTAAGAAACCTATCGTCTCACTTTCGTAGGCACTACACTACACTAGGGACATAGGTACACTAAAAAAAAAAGGGAAGAGTTAGAATTTTCAAATAGAAGCAAATCTAGAGGGAAGAATGCTACGAACACCCCCACTCACACCCCTTACTCCACTCTCACCCCTTACTCCACACACCGGAGAGGGAGATAACACACCATTCATAGACTTTGAGACTAACCCTCTCACACCACCAACACAAATACACACGGTTTCGGTAAAATTACCTACATTCTGGACGAGTTGCCCAGACGCCTGGTTCGCACATGCGAAAATACAATTCCAAGCGAAAGGAATCACAGTCGATAAGACTAAATACGAATACTTGGTAACCTCGTTACCACAAGAAGTCATAGTCACTGTGCTAGACTTTATCCAAAAACCGCCAACACAAAACACATACGAAGGGCTTAAAAAGACATTGCTCGATAGATTTTCACTGAGCGAAAACAAGCGATTAGATAAAATCCTTTCGGATTCTGAGATGGGTGACCAAAGGCCATCTCAGTTCTATCGGTCACTTCTTCTACTAGCTGGATCAACAGTCAGTGGCGATTTAATTTATAAATTATGGCTACGCAAGTTGCCAAAAAGTTTAAATATCGCCTTGACCGGGTCCAGACACAGAGAACTAGAGGTCCTCTTAAAACTAGCAGATGATTTATGGGAAGTCATGACTGGTAGTGAAATTTCTACCATGTCTAAAAAACCAACTTCCGGCTCAGAAGAAATAATGGCGATTACCCAACGTTTCGCCGAGACCACATCCACAATTTTAGAAAACTTTAATAAGTTGGCACTGGAGGTACAAGAACTGAGAAGTGAACGTTCTCGATCACAAAGCTCAAACTTCCAAAGGTACTCCAGACGTCGTTCACCTAGAAGAGAAGGGTCACAACAAAGACCGGCCAACTGGGTTTGTAGGTACCACTACAAATTTGGCAGAGCGGCCAGACGATGCGAACAACCATGCGCGTATGTTCAAACGACATCCACACCAAACCACAATACACCAAACACATTAAAGTAAGAAACACCATCATTGCAACGGCTAATGATGGGAGTTCTATAACACTAACACGCCGTTTATTCATATTTGACAAGGACAATAACTTAAATTTCTTAATCGACAGTGGCGCTGAAGTTTCCGTATTGCCATTCTCCAAATTCAAAATTTATAAAAAATCTAATTTGACACTCCAAGCTGCTAACGGCACAGCAATATCGACTTACGGAAAAAATTGTTAAACGTAAATTTAAAACTCAGACGAGAATTCCCTTTCACTTTCATATTAGCAGATATTACAAGACCTATCATTGGCGCAGACTTTCTAACCAAATATGGACTTCTTATAGATCTAAAACACAGAAAACTCATTGACCGACTTACAAAATTATACGTCAACGCAATTGCGAGATATTCCGAAACACAATTACCAAAACTATTTACACTCGACGACAAATACACACAGTTACTCAAACAATTCCCTTCACTCTTCACAGAACCAGATTACACTGCACCAATCAAACACAAGACAGTACACCACATAGTTACAGAAGGACAGTTACCATTCACACGACCACGACGTTTAGACCTATCCAAATTAAAAATTGCAAAACAAGAATTCGACTTTCTAGTCAAGTCAGGAATTTGTAGACCGTCTGACTCGAAAACTTCTTCTCCACTACACCTTGTAGCCAAACGCGAACCAAATGACTGGAGACCATGTGGTGACTACAGACGACTGAACGCTATTACTGTACCTGACCGTTACCCTTTACCACATATACACGACTTTTCCATCAACTTACACAACACAAACTTTTATTCAAAAATTGACCTGGTCAGAGCATATCACCAGATACCGATGGCTCCTAGCGACATCCACAAAACAGCAATAACAACACCTTTCGGAATGTTCGAATTTCTCCGAATGCCTTTCGGCTTGAGAAATTCAGCACAGACATTCCAAAGATTTATACACGAAGTCTTACAGGGACTAGATTTCATTTTCGTTTATTTAGACGACATACTTATAGCTAGCGAGACCGAGACAGAACACATAAAACACTTAACACAAGTTTTCCAAAGACTTTCAGAATACGGCTTAAACATTAAACCTAACAAATGCACTTTTGGAGCATCAGACATAAACTTCCTCAGTTACAACATTTCTAAACAAGGTATCCGACCTTCAGAAGAACGTACACAGTGCATACGAGACTTCCCACAACCCACCACAGTCAAACAAATGCAAAAATTCATAGGCATGACAAATTACTACCACCGTTGTATCCCAAAACTCGCACACATGCTAGGCCCAATTTATGACATGGTCACCATAGCATCAAAAACAAAAAACAAACAGTTACACTGGACAGAGAACACACTACAGGCATTTACAACAATCAAAGATAGTTTTGCAAAGGAAACACTACTCAATCACATCAGTAGTAATGCAAAATTATCGATTGCCGTAGACGCATCAAACACAGCCATTGGCGGCGTTTTACAACAACAGAATAACGGTACACTAGAACCATTAGCCTTTTTCTCAAAAAAGTTATCAAAGTCAGAAACGAAATACAGTACATTCGACAGAGAATTACTAGCCATATACTTAAACATCAAACACTTTAGACACTACCTAGAAGGAAACAATTTTACGGTATACACAGATCACAAACCACTGATTAACGTTATACATTCACAAACAGAACGCAGTCCCAGACAAACAAGACACTTGGAATACATTGCACAATTCACACATGACATTAAACACATTAAAGGTTCAGAAAACACTGTAGCAGATGCACTTTCACGAGCTGAAATAGAAGCTTTTGCCTGCACAGACATCAACCTGAGAACACTACATAAAGAACAGAACACAGACACAGAATTGCAAGATATATTAAATAGCCACAGATACAAGCTCGAACAGATACTCATACCGATACTCAACATTAAAATTTGGTGCGAACAGAAAAATTCTTTAACACGACCTTACATACCACAGACTTTACGAAAACAAGTATTCGAACAACTACACAACATAGCACATCCTGGTACACGAGCTTCACGGCGATTACTTACACAAAGATATTTCTGGCCGAATATGAATACACACGTTAACAAATGGGCACAAGAATGCGTTAGATGTCAACGCTCAAAAATACACAAGCACACGAAGACAACACCACACAAAATCAGCATACCACACGGACGTTTCGAACATATCCACGTTGATATAGTCGGTCCTTTGCCAATTTCAAAAGGGTATAGATACCTACTTACCGTAGTCGACAGGAACACTCGTTGGCCAGAAGCATTTTCGCTGAAAGACACAAACACCGACACGATAGTCGACACTCTTCAAAGAGAGTATATTTCACGTTTTGGAGTTCCATTGAAGGTTACCTCTGATCGAGGAGCACAATTCACTTCCGCGACCTTTAACACATTTCTCAAAAATCTCGGTTGCCAACATATAACTACTTCGGCTTACCACCCACAAGCCAACGGCATGGTAGAGCGTTTTCACCGCCAGTTAAGGGTTTCCCTTATCGCAAAAAACAACCAGACAAATTGGTTCACAGAGTTGCCACTAGTTCTTCTGGGCCTTAGATCCTCAGTCAAAGAAGACATCAAAGCGTCGCCAGCAGAGATGGTCTTTGGCCAGCCGCTCAGATTACCGAAACAAATAGTAATTCGCAACAATGAAACTTTAAACCCTTCAGAGATGCTTCCAAAAATAAAACAAGTAGTCAAAAACAAACAATCACTCATTTCACACCATAACACAAAATTCCAACAACACGTTCCTACGGAACTCAACACTTGTAAATTTGTCTTCGTTAGAAACGACACCATACACAGCAAGCTCAAGGAACACTATGATGGACCTTTCGAAGTAATCAACCGAAACCCAAAATACTTCACAATACTCAAAAATAACACTCATACTACAGTTAGTTTAGACCGTTTAAAACCAGCATCAATTAATACAGACACAACAACTACAACACAATCTAAAAGAAAGGTACATTTTAATTTACTCAGAAATACAACAAGATTCATTTGAGGAGGGGGAATAATGTGGTGCTCTATTACATCACCACATAGAGTAAATCTCTACAGCCTATTTTACCTGTTTGTTACATTGATACTTACCTTTTTGTTACATTAATACTTACCTTCTGTTATATTGTACTTACCTTTAGTTTCATTAATAACGT
The DNA here is from genome assembly GCA_963920525.1 of Dichetophora obliterata. Taxonomy (NCBI): domain Eukaryota; kingdom Metazoa; phylum Arthropoda; class Insecta; order Diptera; family Sciomyzidae; genus Dichetophora; species Dichetophora obliterata. Next base: position 155,083,313 of record OY986437.1, on the reverse strand, counting down.
ATTATACTTACACTTGCCTATAAAACACTTGTTATAAAAAAACATTTTGAATTGTATTCAGTTATTATAATTTCAGAAATTTTAATTTTGAAAATTTCAGTATTAAAAATTTGTTTCAAGAAAATTGTTCGAATAAAAAAAATTGGTTTTAAAATAAAAAATTAATTTTAAACGAAATCCATAAACGTTCGCACTAAACCCGGATCGAACCACGATTCTATAATATGGAATCTAAGCGACTATAAGGAATTCATTAAAAATAATTTCCAAGAAAACTCATGGATTTCAGGTAAGTAAAGTTTATAAATCTTATTTTAAAGATAAATAACTTTATTAATTTTTAAGGCGATGCTGGCTACCCGTTAGAGCCTTATGTAATGACCCCTTTTCGTGCGACAACAACAGATTCGCCAGAGTCTCGCTACAACCACTTACATGCAAAAGCAAGGAATATTGTAAAGAGGACAATAGGCGTTCTTAAGAACAAATTTAGGTGCCTTTTATCTAGCCGAGGCTTGCACTATACACCGGAAAAGGCTACGCAAATTGTTAATGTATGTTGTGCTCTACACAAAATTTGCCAACATTTCAATTTTGAACCGATGGATGAATCATTTATGACATCAACAGAGGAAGAAAACGTTCTCAATAATTTTTCAGAAACAAATTTGGAAGAAGCTAGAAAAATAAGAAGTAATATAATGCGAAATTTATAACTTTATTATTTTGTTTTCAATGTACTTTTAAAAACCTTTCTAAAAAATTAATAATAAAAATGTAAGCGCTTTGAAGTTGCTATTAAAATTTCATTATTATTGATTTCATTTTGTTGTAAATCTATTTATAAATATAAAAAAGTAAGCTAAATGACCTTTCGTGGGTTTTTTACTAAAAAAGAAAATAGCACTCCTTGGGATTTAGTACTTTGTACATAATAAAAAATTACTTTTTAGCTCTAACTAAAGAACACTTAAAACTAAAAATAAAAAACAAAAATATCACTTCATGTGTTTAAAAACTAACTAAAAAATACTTAAAAAAGGTTTAAATGTATTTAAAAAAAGGCTGCTTATGTCAGAAGATCAATTTTTTTTATACTGCTTGAGTTTCCAGCAAAGCAAAACTTCTTCTTCTTCAGCTCGTAAGTTTTTTTTCGACTTCATACCGTTTGTATGAGTTTTTCGAGCCGTTTCAACACTTCCAAAATTTGTCCCTGATTCTCAGTCTGCGTGTTTATAGCTTTCCTCATCGTGGTTTCGTTTTTAGCACGCTTGGGAAGAGAAGCAGATTCTTTACAATGGCTTTGTGTCTCCTCCGGTTCCGTTTCAATGATAATATTTTCAATATTTTCAATACTTTAAATATTATCAATATCTTCAATATTATCAATGTATTCAATATTTTCGCTGAAGCTTGTGTCTGCAGTCGGAATGGCAAACGCTCCTCCACTTGGTGCTACTGCATTTCTTAGCTTCACTAAGTCTGCAACACTTTGCTCCAAAGGACTTAAACTTATTTCTTCGGACGGACCACCCCCAGTTGCAGTTAAATTTTTTTTATTATTAATGATTTTTCTTTTTACATTTGCTTTGTAGTAAACCCACACCTAAACATAAAAAATTTTTTAAACATGATTTTTTATGTCTTTAAAAATGACCCTTTGCCATTCCCGCGATGTGCGTGTTGGAGGCCCGACGCTGTACAACTCAACAGCAAAGGCCTCCCATGTTTCCTGGGTCTGTTGCTTGCTTGACCCGAAATGCCCTTTTCCTCTTGCCACATCGGCATGTCTTTCCATAAAATAAACCAATCTCTCTAGTTGGATTTGATTCGTTTTTTTCCTAAATAAAATTATTGATTATTTTTTTGTTTGATTCACTTTATTACTTTATTTACTTACAATTTTTTTTCATTTCTCTTGCATGCAAACAACTGATTAAATGCAGTAGGCCATTTGGCAGCTAAAAAAAGTCGAGTTGTAAACCACAATACCAAACTTTCACTGGAAAGCCGACTGAGTTGTTGGAAGTCTAGTTGTAAACCACAATACCGATTGCTCCAACACGACTCGACTTTGAAATAGTTGTAAATCACAATAGGGGCATAAATGCCACGCTTGCAGTTGTTCAATTATTTGTAAATTCACTGATTTATTGTAATTAAAAACATAAAATATGTCTGTTAAATTTAAAGACGACACCACTGCGCATGAATTTAAAATAACTTTAATTTTAGCAGAAAATTTTACTCATACATACCATCCTATATTTGAAAATTTCCAAAGAAATCCTTCCAGGAAAAAACACATTGCCCATAACCATAGTCAAAATAAAAGTCGACTCTAAATTTAGAGTAAGTATTTTTGACAGTTTTTTAATGTAATCTGTTGTCAAAAAGTTTGCACTAAATTTAGAGTGGACTTTTATTTTGGGGCCATTAAAACTATAGTGCTAATTAAAAAGAATTTGCATTTTTCACTATATTTTGTTTTGCAAAAGCATTGCAATTTTTCACATTTAGAACTACGATTTATCCTTTGTATTTCTTAAAGTACTTGAAGGATTTTATGTGTTGATATCTCATTTAAAAGAACACACTTCAACCTTATAATAATCAAACATTTTTCTTAGAATTTCATTCACATGTAAAAAATGTTTTCATATACTTCAAATGGTAATTTTTTGAAACTTTGACGATTTTTATCTCCTAAACCATTCGAGAGCAACATTTTCTGAAAGTGGATTCGTATTTAGGTCTAAATACACATTTTGAAAAAAAAAATTCGGGACCGGGCTCTAAAGTAAAATTTATTCGAACATTTTACGTTTGAAGATGTTTTTGTGATATAAAATTTTTGTCCTTAAAATGGTCCTAAATTCATGTGAACCCGAAGTTTTTACATTAAATAAGGTTAGTGTATAAATAGCATCGTGATTTGGAAAATAATTGTTTTTAAAAATTGCTCTATTTTTTCTCAAAATGTTTCAAACTAATTATTTATTTATTGCAAATGTTTATTTATTTATTTATTTATTACAATATTTTTCAAATTAATTTGTAGAATATACAGAGGTGCTGGGCTTCTTGGCCATTTTGCACCATCTAGTGGAACTTCCTATTGGTTTTCCTAATTATATTTCATTGAGAACATTATTATTGCTTAGTAATTATAAATTGCATAAATGGTTTCTTTTTTGCTACAGTCTAGTGCGATCTCTAAGCTTGTGTTGATTTTTGAAACTGCGCAGTCCAGTAGCATGTGTTTCACGGATAATGTTATTAAATACAAGCTGAATTTTTTTGGGGTGGTGTTGTACAGGTGGCTAGAACTAAATAGTGTAGTCCCAACCCGTATCCTTGCTAGTTTAATACAGTCCTCTCTCGAATAATTTGCATTGCATTTCTTCCGATCTATCGTTTTTTTATAAAGATGTAAGAAGGAGCTAGAAGTGTCTCATTGGAACTGTTCTAATTGTTGTATATTTCTGTTATAATTAATTATTGCAGTGTCTAAACATGGTGTTTCTGCAATAAAGGAATGTTTCAATGCATTTTTGGCGGCTGCGTCCGCAGCTCCGTTGCCTTTTATTCCGATGTGGCCAGGAATCCATAGTAATTTAATATTGATATTAGGAGATTGTGTCATCAAAGTAAATATATTCATACGTAACGTGACCAACATTTTTAAAGCAAAACAGGAGTACACTTAGACCGATTTGGCTAAAAATTTAGGCCGTTATTTTAGAAATACATTGCTAGATCCGGAACCATTAAACAAACAATTTTTCAATAATAAGTTAATCTTTTAAACAAATAAAAACAAAAAAGTTCGATTTTACAAATGTTTTTTTTTCACAAGTCCGCCATTTATATTATTGGTAAATGCACTACAATTAAGCTTAGAGAACAATATCCCCTTTGATTTTTTATTTCAGATGAATACGTAAGTCTGGGCGCTTCCCCTAAACAACACACCTTTCTTCGAGAACTCAACTATGATATTAATAATTATAAACAGATTAATGTAAAATCAAGTCAAAGAAAAATTATTTTTACACTTTAAAACACCAATAAAAACATGGTAAAATTTCAAAACGATCGCATTTTATTTTCTTATTTAAAAAAATTTATAAAAGAACGTCAAATTTTCTGTAGTTACACTCGGCCTTGATATAAATTAATTTTGTGAAATACTAGTTTAACTGTCAAAACTTAAAAATCACAAATTTTCAGGAGAGCCAAAAAATGTTGACAAATTGCAGAAGCAACGAAACTAACATAAGAACCTAGAAACTAAATTTTTCGTGTTAAAGAAGATAGTGATATAAAATAAATTTTTGCAGTAGTAAGAGATGTGTATTGTGAATTGATTTATAAATAAATTTAAAAAATATGTCAAAAAAAGTACAACAAGTAAAAAGAAGTACTTTAAGCGTACTTCAATATAAGTTTACACATTTAATTCATTGCCAACGCAAAAATAAAATAGAAATTCTCTCAAATTAATATTACTTCAAACTAATATTGAAATCATATCATCAAAAGTACAAAACTAACAAAATGCCTAAGCACTAGTATTTGTTTAAAAGGATATATATTTGGTGCTTGTGTTTAATTTGATTTTTATTTTAAAACAAATTTCAATTTTATTTTACAATTTTTTTTATTGAATGACAATTTTCTTTGAACAACTTTTTAAAACTGAAAATTTTCAAAATGAAAATTTCTGAAATTATAATAACTGAATACAATTCAAAATGTTTTTTTTATAACAAGTGTTTTATAGGCAAGTGTAAGTATAATACGTTATTAATGAAACTAAAGGTAAGTACAATATAACAAAGAGGTATGAATGTAACTAAAGATAAATACAATATAACAAAAGGTAAGTATTAATGTAACGAACAGGTAAGTATCAATGTAACGAACAGGTAAGTATCAATGTGACGAACAGGTAAAATAGGCTGTAGAGATTTACTCTATGTGGTGATGTAATAGAGCACCACATTATTCCCCCTCCTCAAATGAATCTTGTATTTCTGAGTAAATTAAAATGTACCTTTCTTTTAGATTGTGTTGTAGTTGTTGTGTCTGTATTATTTGCTGCTGGTTTTAAACGGTCTAAACTAACTGTAGTATGAGTGTTATTTTTGAGTATTGTGAAGTATTTTGGGTTTCGGTTGATTACTTCAAAAGGACCATCATAGGGTTCCTTGAACTTGCTGTGTATGGTGTCGTTTCTAACGAAGACAAATTTACAAGTGTTGAGTTCCTTAGGTACGTGTTGTTGGAATTTTGTGTTATGGTGTGAAATGAGTGATTGTTTGTTTTCGACTACTTGTTTTATTTTTGGAAGCATCTCTGAAGGGTTTAAAAATTGATTGTTGCGAATTACTATTTGTTTCGGTAATCTGAGCGGCTGGCCAAAGACCATCTCAGCTGGTGACGCTTTGATGTCTTCTTTGACTGAGGATCTAAGGCCCAGAAGAACTAGTGGCAACTCTGTGAACCAATTTGTCTGGTTGTTTGTTGCGATAAGGGAAACCCTTAACTGGCGGTGAAAACGCTCTACCATGCCGTTGGCTTGTGGGTGGTAAGCCGAAGTAGTTATATGTTGGCAACCGAGATTTTTGAGAAATGTGTTAAAGGTCGCGGAAGTGAATTGTGCTCCTCGATCAGAGGTAACCTTCAATGGAACTCCAAAACGTGAAATATACTCTCTTTGAAGAGTGTCGACTATCGTGTCGGTGTTTGTGTCTTTCAGCGAAAATGCTTCTGGCCAACGAGTGTTCCTGTCGACTACGGTAAGTAGGTATCTATACCCTTTTGAAATTGGCAAAGGACCGACTATATCAACGTGGATATGTTCGAAACGTCCGTGTGGTATGCTGATTTTGTGTGGTGTTGTCTTCGTGTGCTTGTGTATTTTTGAGCGTTGACATCTAACGCATTCTTGTGCCCATTTGTTAACGTGTGTATTCATATTCGGCCAGAAATATCTTTGTGTAAGTAATCGCCGTGAAGCTCGTGTACCAGGATGTGCTATGTTGTGTAGTTGTTCGAATACTTGTTTTCGTAAAGTCTGTGGTATGTAAGGTCGTGTTAAAGAATTTTTCTGTTCGCACCAAATTTTAATGTTGAGTACCGGTATGACTATCTGTTCGAGCTTGTATCTGTGGCTATTTAGTATATCTTGCAGCTCTGTGTCTGTGTTCTGTTCTTTATGTAGCGTTCTCAGGTTGATGTCTGTGCAGGCAAAAGCTTCTATTTCAGCTCGTGAAAGTGCATCTGCTACAGTGTTTTCTGAACCTTTAATGTGTTTAATGTCATGTGTGAATTGTGCGATGTATTCTAAGTGTCTTGTTTGTCTGGGACTGCGTTCTGTTTGTGAATGTATAGCGTTAATCAGTGGTTTGTGATCTGTGTATACCGTAAAATTGTTTCCTTCTAGGTAGTGTCTAAAGTGTTTGATGTTTAAGTATATGGCTAGTAATTCTCTGTCGAATGTACTGTATTTCGTTTCTGACTTTGATAACTTTTTTGAGAAAAAGGCTAATGGTTCTAGTGTACCGTTATTGCGTTGTTGTAAAACGCCGCCAATGGCTGTGTTCGATGCGTCTACGGCAATCGATAATTTTGCATTACTACTGATGTGATTGAGTAGTGTTTCCTTTGCAAAACTATCTTTGATTGTTGTCAATGCCTGTAGTGTGTTCTCTGTCCAGTGTAACTGTTTGTTTTTTGTTTTTGATGCTACGGTGACCATGTCATAAATTGGGCCTAGCATGTGTGCGAGTTTTGGGATACAACGGTGGTAGTAGTTTGTCATGCCTATAAATTTTTGCATTTGTTTGACTGTGGTGGGTTGCGGGTAGTCTCGTATGCACTGTGTACGTTCTTCTGAAGGTCGGATACCTTGTTTAGAAATGTTGTAACTGAGGAAGTTTATATCAGATGCTCCGAACGTGCATTTGTTAGGTTTAATGTTTAAGCCGTATTCTGAAAGTCTTTGGAAAACTTGTGTTAAGTGTTTTATGTGTTCTGTCTCGGTCTCGCTAGCTATAAGTATGTCGTCTAAATAAACGAAAATGAAATCTAGTCCCTGTAAGACTTCGTGTATAAATCTTTGGAATGTCTGTGCTGAATTTCTCAAGCCGAAAGGCATTCGGAGAAATTCGAACATTCCGAAAGGTGTTGTTATTGCTGTTTTGTGGATGTCGCTAGGAGCCATTGGTATCTGGTGATATGCTCTGACCAGGTAAATTTTTGAATAAAAGTTTGTGTTATGTAAGTTGATGGAAAAGTCGTGTATATGTGGTAAAGGGTAACGGTCAGGTACAGTAATAGCGTTCAGTCGTCTGTAGTCGCCACATGGTCTCCAGTCATTTGGTTCGCGTTTGGCTACAAGGTGTAGTGGAGAAGAGGTTTTCGAGTCGGACGGTCTGCAAATTCCTGACTTGACTAAAAAGTCGAATTCTTGTTTTGCGATTTTTAATTTTGATAGGTCTAAACGTCGTGGTCGTGTGAATGGTAACTGTCCTTCTGTAACTATGTGGTGTACTGTTTTGTGTTTGATTGGTGCAGTGTAGTTTGGTTCTGTGAAGAGTGAAGGGAATTGTTTGAGTAACTGTGTGTATTTATCGTCAAGTGTAAATAGTTTTGGTAATTGTGTTTCAGAATACCTCGAAATTGCGTTGACGGATAATTTTGTAAGGGGGTCTATGAGTTTTCTGTGTTTTAGATCTATTAGAAGTCCATATTTGGTAAGAAAGTCTGCGCCAATGATAGGTCTTGTGATATCTGCTAATTTGAAAGTGAAAGGAAATTCTCGCCTGAGTTTTAAATTTACGTTTAACAATTTTTTCCCATAAGTCGATATTGCTGTGCCATTAGCAGCTTGGAGTGTCAAATCAGATTTTTTATAAATTTTGAATTTGGAGGATGGCAATACGGAAACTTCAGCGCCACTGTCGATTAAGAAATTTAAGTTATTGTCCTTGTCAAATATGAATAAACGGCGTGTTAGTGTTATAGAACTCCCATCATTAGCCGTTGCAATGATGGTGTTTTTTAGTTTAATGTGTTTGGTGTATTGTGGTTTGGTGTGGATGTCGTTTGAACATACGCGCATGGTTGTTCGCATCGTCTGGCCGCTCTGCCAAATTTGTAGTGGTACCTACAAACCCAATTGGCCGGTCTTTGTTGTGACCCTTCTCTTCTAGGTGAACGACGTCTCTGGAGTACCTTTGGAAGTTTGAGCTTTGTGATCGAGAACGTTCACTTCTCAGTTCTTGTACCTCCAGTGCCAACTTATTAAAGTTTTCTAAAATTTTGGATGTGGTCTCGGCGAAACGTTGGGTAATTGCCATTACTTCTTCTGAGCCGGAAGCTGGTTTTTTAGACATGGTAGAAATTTCGCTACCAGCCATGGCTTCCCATAAGTCATCTGCTAGTTTTAAGAGGACCTCTAGTTCTCTGTGTCTGGACCCGGTCAAGGCGATATTTAGACTTTTTGGCAACTTGCGTAGCCATATTTTGCAGATTAAATCGCCACTGACTGTTGATCCAGCTAGTAGAAGAAGTGACCGGTAGAACTGAGATGGCCTTTGGTCGCCCATCTCAGAATCCGAAAGGATTTTATCTAATCGCTTGTTTTCGCTCAGTGAAAATCTATCGAGCAATGTCTTTTTAAGCCCTTCGTATGTGTTTTGTGTTGGCGGTTTTTGGATAAAGTCTAGTACAGTGACTATGACTTCTTGTGGTAGCGAGGTTACCAAGTATTCGTATTTAGTCTTATCGACTGTGATTCCTTTCGCTTGGAATTGTATTTCCGCATGTGCGAACCAAGCGTCTGGGCAACTCGTCCAGAATGTAGGTAATTTTACCGAAACTGTGTGTATTTGTGTTGGTGGTGTGAGAGGGTTAGTCTCAACGTCTAAGAATGGTGTGTTATCTCCCTCTCCGGTGTGTGGAGTAAGGGGTGGGAGTGGAGTAAGGGGTGTGTGGGGGGGTGTTCGTATCATTCTTCCCTCTAGATTTGTTTCTATTTGAAAATTCTAACTCTTCCCTTTTTTTAGTGTACCTATGTCCCTAGTGTAGTGTAGTGCCTACGAAAGTTAGACGATAGGTTTCTTACGACCCTATCGTCTAAAATTCGTTTAAGAAGCTACGTTGTGTGCCTCGTGATGAGCTAGAGTGATACGCAGCCTGAAAAAATATTTTATAAATGTCAATAGAAAAATAAATATAGGTTTTTACAAAATATAAAATCTCATGTAAAAAAATTGTTGTTGTTGACGTTATTGTTGTTGCTGTTGCAAATGTTGTTGTTGTTCTTATTGTTGGTGTTGTTGCTGTTGACGTCGCTGCTGCTATTAGCGCCGCTGTTGGCGTTGACGTCGCTGCCGTTGTTGTACGCAGTGACCGTGTCTGCTGCGTTTTGGTTGTTGTTGGAGCGTTTATGGCTGTATTAGTGCGATAGCTGCTTGACGGTACACTAGTATTGGTGCTTAGGTGAGCGTGTGATGACGAGTAGGTGAAAGCGTATGAGCTGCTGCTGCTGCTGTGACGACTTGTGCTGGGCTCTTCGGATGAGACTGTTTTTTTTTTTTTTTTTTTTTTTTTGAGCGTGTTCGCTGTGCTACGCAGTCATTAAAGAGGTCGTTAGCTGATGTTACTGTTGTTACTGCTGCTGCTCTAACTGATATTGATGACGCTGGTGATGATTTATTATTGTAGGCTGAAGTTGGTACGTTTTGATAGCGTCGCTTCTTATATGGTGGACTCAAGTCAGTTGGATGATCGACAAACGATTTTGGCTTTTGACTTTCTTCAGTTACAATTGGGTGTTTTCGTTTCCGGTCACTGCGAACGACACTAACTGGCGTTGCGGGCGTTGATAACGTGTTGTTGGGGACGTTTTGCCAATTTGTAGGATCGTAGGTGGAATCGTCAGTTGTTGCTGCTTTTTGTGGTTGTTGTTGTTGCGTAGTTGTTGCTGCTGGGCATTTCTCTCTTGTAAGTTGTCGGATTTTCTCGCTGGCTGTGTCTCCGACTGATGCGCCGTGTTTGCAGAAGATATAGTGAGCGCTTTGGAGTTTTTATCCTGACGAAAAGAGAAGGGCACACGGATATTTTCGTTGGTTAAGTTAATAATGCCTAGACTCTGGCCAACGCTAAGAGCGCGCTGAATCGAGGTTTTGACCTTCCAATATTTGCTATTCTGCTCTTGTATTAATTGTGTTTCAACATCTCGACAAAGATTTTCTAAGGTATCGCATCAGGATCGCAGGATGGCAGGATCGCCAGTTTTGGTGCTTGTGTTTAATTTGATTTTTATTTTAAAACAAATTTCAATTTTATTTTACAATTTTTTTTTATTGAATGACAATTTTCTTCGAACAACTTTTTAAAACTGAAAATTTTCAAAATGAAAATTTCTGAAATTATAATAACTGAATACAATTCAAAATGTTTTTTTATAACAAGTGTTTTATAGGCAAGTGTAAGTATAATACGTTATTAATGAAACTAAAGGTAAGTACAATATAACAAAGAGGTAAGTATGAATGTAACTAAAGATAAATACAATATAACAAAAGGTAAGTATTAATGTAACGAACAGGTAAGTATCAATGTAACGAACAGGTAAGTATCAATGTAACGAACAGGTAAAATAGGCTGTAGAGATTTACTCTATGTGGTGATGTAATAGAGCACCACATATATATCACATTAAAACAAATAAAGTGAACAAAATAGAAATTCTCTAAAAAGTGACACTTACGAAAGAAATACTTTCCTTAGAAATTGTTATGAACGATTTCTACGAAACTGTATCACCTAATTTAAGTGCCTTAAGCATTTAATGTTTATTGCCAATATTACTCTTTCATTGTATTGAAAACGGTTTTACATTTAAAAAACATTTCATATTGTTTCATAATTTTAAATTGTTAAAGAATCTTTGGCGAATTCTCAATTCTAATAAGTAAGCAACATGTACAGAAAAAATCGCATTGAATTTTGTGAAAAAAAAATATTTCTTAGGCTATTCTATTAACTAGTTGCATTTTCCTTCGATTGTGATTTTGAATTGCGGTACAGTGTTGAAATTGTTGCAGCTGCTGTTGTGGCTGCTGTTGCTGATATGTTAGATGTGGTGAGTTTGCTCGCTTGGTTAATGTTTGAACCAGAATGTGTTGCTGTTGAGAATGATGCACTTTAAATTGTTTATAAGTCGCTTGCATAGATATTGTTGCTGTTGTGCGGCTTTTCGAAAGCATCAACAGCTGAACGTATTGAATAATTGACATTAAGTCGCGCACGTTTAGGTGACTGATAACCGGTGCCTGTGGTGGAGTAAGTGGTGGTGCTGGTGCTGGTGTGGATGTTGGTGGCAATGGCAGTTTGTGCATTAATAATATCGGCGGTATCCATTTCAATGATATCGGACTGACTAATGGCCATGCGAACTGCTTCTTTATCATCCTTCATGTCAATAGCATCGTAAATGTCTTCCACCTCAATATCGAAATCTTGATGTTGCTGCGCCAAACCCACATCACACACATCCTCAACATCATTGCTATTAACCATTATCATGTGGTGCTGGCTACTACCACCGCTCATCATGCCCATGTCAATTTCTTCAATATCTTCCTCTACAAACATGCTCTCTACTATTGTGTCATCCACCAACTCATGCTCCTGATCGGAATCAGATGTTTCCTCAATTTCCGACTGACTATCCAACTCCAGGTCAGAGTCACTCATGCTGCCATGTTTCATTTCGCCACGTTTCAATGCTTCTAGAATCTCAGAATATACCATAGCTTTACGGATGGCCAAAGGATCTTTGCGTGACCACTTTTGAACCATTTCATTTCTTCATCCATTTTCGTTATTCGTTCGGGATTCATGGCCCAAAGGCAGCCCTTACGTTGATTTCCATTTGTTGCAGGTTTCTTAATTTTCTCGAAGCATTTGTTAAGCGATAGATTGTGCCGTACGCTGTTCTTCCAGGCGCTCAGTTCAGTCTTAAAATACGGAAAATGTTCGCACATAAAACTGTAGATTTCTGAGACGGAGCGAACCGCTGCGCGAGTTCTTTAATTCCATTGCAATAAGGCAGGAATACGAATATGCGGACTTTGGAAGTTCTCGATCATGTGGGCTTTTATTGGGTTTTGGTGGCAGTGAAGGGTTTTGAGATAAGAAGTACAGCGAGCAAAAAAGAAGTAAAAAACTCCCAAAAGAAGTACGGTTGGTCACATTATTCATACGTAATGTTGAGATTAATGAAATAAGTGGAATAGGGGAAAATTTGTATAAAAAGTCGCGCGATATTTTGTGAAAGTTTTTGGAAATAATTGTGTTCATACGTAATGTTGAGATTAACGAAATAAGCACCGTAGGCTTTTCATGTTTTGAAATATTAAGGTGGAAGTCAAAATTAAATGAAACAAACTTTTTGTTGAAAAAATCATTTCTGTTAAAACCGAAACAAGCGCGGCGCGATTTTTTGTAAAAAATTTTTATGTTTTGATATATTAAGCTGAAAGTACAAATTAAATAAAATAAACTTTTGACCTTGACCTTGTTATGTATTATGTTGATTTTCTATCTTAATACAAATTCTAAATGTTTGATAGCTTAAATCATTCTTGATTTTAGATACAAATTCTAGTTTGATAGTTTAAAATCGTTTATTGAGCTTTAGGTCAGGTTAGAACAATTAATTGCTCTAACAAATTTTTTTCAAAGAAACAACAACAACATTCTCAAATTTCCTGAAAAATCTTCAGGCTGTTTCAGTTTGTTTTTGGTCGGGCTCTACCATTTGATTAAAGTTTTCTATGTGACCTTGTTATTTACAATGTTGATTTTCTATGATTTACGTTGGTGTAGAAAACTACATATTTTTCATTTTTTTATATTTCCAAAACCGTTTTGTTTTGGGATAAAAGCAAGCTTACATCATTTTTATTTTATGCTAAGTGTAGACCGAAATCATGTTCCTTGTAGTATCTCAATTATAAATTTTTTCAAAATATTTTAGAACTTCAATTCCTCATCTACACCTCAACGTGGAATTTAAAAGTTTTTCTCAACGTAGGACTACGGTTAAATACAAATTATAAATTTAAATTTGATAGTTTAAATCATTCTTGAATAATAAACTTTCATTTAATAGTTGGTACATAAAAATAGTTATATCTTAAAAAGTAATTAATGGAATTTATAATTAATGGATTTTAAAATAGGTAATAGCAGAGCCTTTCTTTTAATACTCATTTTGTTTAGTTTTGTTTATATATAGCAAGTTTCTCGAGCTCATTTTTCAACTAAGGACCCCTATAACTTCTAAGCCAGATGAGACCGGCCATTAGTTTTTTCAGATTAGTAATTAAAAGCCCTAAATACATATGTTCCACAAAAAAAAAGTGGAAAAAATTTATTTTTGCTACAAGTTAAATATGCCGTTTTTACTCGTTACAGAGCAAATTGTCTATTTTGGGTGGGTCCTGTAGCCGGTGTTGGACTTACGGCACGATTACGATAACTAGGGCGCCACGATTTGAATATGTCTTTTTGTCCAGAAAAAAGAAATATGTTTGGCCGAAAAATAAGTTATCGATTTTTAAAATGTTCTTTTTGTTATAAAGTCTGTTCCAAAATAATTTATATCTTTAACATTATCTAATGGATTTAGAAAATTGGCATGTCTTTTGAAAGATAATTAAATCGTCTATTCGGAAAATTACAAATTATATATTAGCAATAAATTTAATTTTATGAGCAATTTATATTTTTGCTTTTAATTACGGATAAAACGGATAAAGCGGTAAAGCGTTATTTTCTCAAAAATATGCAGTAATAAGGTAATTAAAATATATAATATATTTAAAAGCTAAAGCTTCACCTTTTATTTGGTATAAAAAAAAAGTTTATATTCGTTTTTGGAACTAATGTTAATGTTGTATGGTGGAGATGCGTACTGCGACCTAAATAAGATCTATTGTACCCCCTTCTCAAAGCTCCGCTGGGTTTTCGGATTACAGAATTTAATCCAGCCCTATTTCTCTAATGAATTTGAGAATATTCTTAGGTTCTAGGGATGAAACCTGCTCTAGACTCAGCTCATAGTTCCCCAGTGCTAGTTTACGTCTGCGAGCCACGGCGTCGCAGTTTGTAAGTAGGTGTATTGGAGTCTCCTCTGCTTCTTCACAGAAACGGCAGTTACTATCGGTCTCTATGCCTAATTTCATCAGGTGGTATTTGAGTTTACAGTGTCCTGTAAGGAACCCCGTTAGAATCCTTAGATTCGGTTTGCCTAAGCTTATGCACAATTTTGCTCTCCGAGTTTTAAAATCTCTGAGGAGCAATTTGGATTGTCTTAGCTTTGGGAGGCTTTTCCAAAGGTTTGAACGTGTTTTTCGAAGTTGTACCTTTTTACTATATCGTCTCTTGGTAGATCGATGTAGGGAGTGTGCTTTGCAATATCCTCCTCTCTACTGCTACTCCCTCTATGACAAGGTGTAAGGGTGTTAGGTCCAGAATTACTTCTAGTGCTGCTGTAGGGCAGGTCCTCATGGCCCCTGTGATGCATACACAGGCCAGTCTCTGCACCTTTGTTAGCATATTCCTCATTGTGGTTAGCTTGGTTCTCTCAGCCCATGCTATTGCACCATAGGTGAGGATGGGTCTCACCATCATAGTAAACATCCAGCGGAGAATTGTTGGGTTACAACCCCAGCTTTTCCCCGCAAGGCTCCTACATACCATGAGTGCGCGCGTTGCTTTGTTTATAGCTACCTCTGCATGTCTTCTCCAGAGAATCTTTGAATCTAGTGTAAGTCCCAGGTACTTTACTTCTCCTTTGAAGGGAATTTCCGTGCCATCCATTCTCATTGTTCGGAGGTTTGGCAGGCTTCTTTTATTAGTAAAAGGTTCTATAGTAGTTTTCGCTGGGTTGATAGTTAATCCCACTGTGTTGCACCATTCCTTTGTTACTGACAGTCCTCTCTGTACCTGGTTACAGAGTGTATCCTAGAACTTCCCTCTCGATATTGAGGCGATGTCGTCTGCGTAACCCTGACATTTTATGCCATTCTCGGTTAGCATCGATAATAATTCGTCTACAACAAGACTCCACAGCAGTGGAGAGAGGACTCCGCCTTGTGGGCAGCCTTTTGTTGTTTTGATTCTTATAGTGGTGTTGCGCACTTTTGTTTCTGCAGTTCTAGTGCTAAGCATTTGACATATCCATCTGCTGAGCATATAATTTACTCCTTTTTTGTGTAAAGACTTCTTCACAGCCTCGTGAGAAGTATTATCAAAGGCTCCCTCTAGCCAACTGGTATAGAGCAGATTCTGTAGACCTACCCGCCCTATATGCGTGTTGACATGGGTGCATTGGCGCCTTCTCCAGAATCTCAATTCTTATATAGTTATCTATTACCTTTTCCATTGTTTTAAGTACAAATGAGGTAAGGCTAATGGGTCTAAACGACTTTGGTAGCGTGTAGTCTATTTTCCCTACTTATGGTATGAAGGTGACTGGCCCTTCTCCATTTCTTTGGGATATAGCCCAGCGCAAGGCTGCTTCTACTTATTTTGACTAGGTGAGGCAATATAGTTTCTGCACCTTTTTGTAGAAGTGCAGGAAAGATGCCGTCTACACCTGCTGATTTGAATGGTTGAAAGGTTCTGAGTGCCCAATCTAGACGAGCCTTAGTACAAATGCTCGTTGCGAGTTTCCATTCTTCTTGATTTGGAGTAATCTGCCTGTCTGCTGTCTCATAATCTTGCTCTTCTCTAAGCGTATAGCTTCCGTCTGGTAATAGAAGTGACATTCTTGTCTCTACTCTGCCTTTAGCCATTGCTTTGTGTATCCTGGCTGCGGCTGGCGTGGAAGAAATGTCTTCGCAGAAAGTTCTAAAGCTTTGTCTTTTGGCTTTTCTGATTTCTTTATTGTACTCCGTCAGAGTCGCCGTGTAGTTGTGCCATTCTCCGTTGCGCCTTGCGGCATTAAAACTGCATCGCACCTTCTTTCGGAGTCTGGTCAGATCGGCGCTCCACCAAGGAGTATGTTTTGTTCTTGCCTTGTGCCCTGTTGGACAGCTAGATTCGTAGGCATTATATACAGCATTGTTTACCTGCTCTACATTAGGGCGTATCGAATTACAATTTTTTTCGAATTTCATATTCTAAGAGGTCTCAAAAGTTGCATTGGGTGGTCAGGATCTCCCAAACAAAATTTTAGAAAAAATAAGGATATCTTCCTCTCCCGCAAGGACAAAGTTGTTTTTTGAGAAAAACAGTAAAAAATCACGATCTCAAAATGCTTTAATTTTTGTAAGAAAAACTACATATGTGTTAAAGCAAAAGTAAATATAAACTTTAACTAACAATATTTTGGCAAGGACGATGCTACTCTGGTTTTTACCCAAAAAGTCCTGTGTGAAAGATATTCGAATCTAAAGGTACACTCAAGATAGCACAGAAGCTTTAATTGTTTTCTGACTATCTAAATTTTGGTGATATTGATTGCAGTGTT
Source organism: Dichetophora obliterata (assembly GCA_963920525.1). Lineage (NCBI taxonomy): Eukaryota > Metazoa > Arthropoda > Insecta > Diptera > Sciomyzidae > Dichetophora > Dichetophora obliterata. The sequence goes on along the minus strand of OY986437.1, from coordinate 155,066,752 downwards.
AAGGCTTTCCTTAAATATGGCGAACTAATAATTTGCATATTTTTTGTATATGCATTGTCTTGTTTTGAAGAAATGTATACTTGAATCCAATTTTTAACTTTTTCAAAAAAATTAATATAAGGTTTTATATCTCGGGCACTAGAAGTGGTACCGAAGATAATTTGGATTCTGTTAATAGTTTTGAACGAAACCCTGTCTAAAAATATCTTTTTTAAAATAGCAGGAAAAGGCCACGATTTTTTTCCTATTTTGATATTTTAAAAAAGTTACTTCAAGCATGAAATGTAACAATTTTGTTCATATCTGCTTTATGGTTATTATTTCATTAAAACACTTCAAAACAACAATTGTTAGGTCAATTGAGACCCATCGAATGGCAAGCTCAGAAACTCAAAATTTTAGCATAAAATTTTTGTGAATGCTGAGTGGAGGTGTTTTAACGAAATAATAAAATTCATGCTGGACGGAAATTTTTTTTAATAAATCGAAATAGGAAAAAAAAATCGTGGTCTTAACCTGATGTTATAAATTGATTCTTTTGGACAGGGTGTTGTTCAGAAATATATGAAGAATCTAAATTAAGGAAATTATCTTCGGTACCACTTCTAGTGCCCGAGATACAAAACCTTATATTAAGTTTTTTTAAAAAGTTAAAAAATTGCATTCAAGTTTACATTTATCAAAAACAAGAAAATGCATATACGAAAACTATGCAAATTATTAATTCGCCAAATTTAAGGAAAACGTCAACATAATCAAAATCGCCAAAATTTAGACAATCAGATGGGAATCAAAAGTTCTGTGCTACCTCGAATGTACCTTTAGATTCGAATATCCTTCACACAGGATCTTTTGGGTAAAAATCGAGAAAGGCATCGTGTTTGGCTGGATATTGTTAGTTAAATTATTTATTTACTTCTACTTTAAGTCGTATGTAGTTTTTCTGACAAAAATCAAAGCATTTTGAGATCGTGATTTTTTACTGTTTTTTTCAAAAAACAATTTTGTCATTGCGGGAGAGGAAGACATCCTTATTTTTTCCTAAATATTTATTTGGTAGATCTTGACCACCCATGCAACTTTTGTGACCTCTTAGAATACGATCTAAATTTTTCGATACGCCCTACTCTACATAGCATTCAAGTTCTAGGATGTTACTAATTCTACTCCTAGCTTTTACGTTCTGTAGGTTTTCTTTCAGGGTGTTGGAGTAGTTGTCCCAACTGGTATTTCTTGGGTTTCTTTTGGGTTCTATCTCTTGACATTTTGCCCAAGTCTAAACTCTATTATTCTATGGTCAGATATTGAAGGTTCCGTTGATACCCTCCATTCCCTAATCATATCCCCAACATTTTGTGGTGTGCGTTGGCGTCACAGCCGATGAGTAGTGGAAGTTGCTTTTTCCTGCAGTACTCCACTAGTCGTTTTATCTCCACTGGGGGGATGCTTAGATCGTCCCCAGGAAAGTATGCGGATGCGATCACTATGGCGCGGTGCTTGCCATCAGTTTCGATGTGAGTCTCGATTACTGTTAGGTCCCGCGTCATAAATTCTGAAAGACAAATATAATTAGTATTTTTCTGCATTAGGATGCATGCTCTCGGATTGATTGTTCTCTGGTCCCAACAATCAATTCCAGACCCAGACCCTCTCTTACCTGACCCTCTCTGCAGTAGAGGCCACTGACTTTCACAAGAAGCACCAGGGTTCTTGGATCAGCACGAAGCCAAGTTGTTCTGTGGTAAACCTCCGAGCAATAACTGCCGAAGCAGCTTTTGCATGGTGGAGGTTTACCTGGGCAAATTTCGTGCTGGTTACTGTGCCGATCGTCATAGCACCGATCTGCTGCCCCGTTCTTCAGGCAGCGTTATTCCTACCTCTGTTGAAGGTTCGCTTTTACTACCATCAATCGAGAGAGCGGCGAGGTTCATGCCCTATGCCTGGTCTCCGATTGAAGGTGTTGCGGTGATGACCGAGACGAAGGCGAACTTCTCCGTGACAACTTCACCAGTTATTTGTGTTGGTGGCGTTGCGTCTTTCCCTTCATTGGGAGTTACAGACGTAGCTTCTGTGGACGTTACCACTGTTGACTTTGCAGCTGTGGGCGCTGCAGCTGTGGATGTTGCTGCTATGGACGGTTTAGTCGTTGGGGGCAATTTTGTGCCCAACACCGGAATGGTTCCAAAGCGGAAGCTGATAGTTGAGCCCCGTGACTTGATAGTTTCAAATGACTCCCTATCTATTGAAAACGTTAGCATGTGCCCGCTTCCCTCATCCTTAGAGCTCAGTATCTTCCAATACTTTGTATTGAGACCATCGCACATTGGGGTATTTCATACCAATTTGTATGATTAATTAAAAAAATCAAATCGAAGCTACCCAACCATGATTGGTATCCTTCGAAAGAGAATAGAATTCTACATCACTATGTGAAAGAAAAATTGTAAAAAGTCAACGGTATCCGTGCACTGCGATTGCAAATTTGACGTTTTCTGTACTTTTGGTGCGCGCATAGAAAAAACACAAAAATTTTTATATTTCCAAGTGATTTTTCTTGAAACATTAAAAAAGTAAAATTCTTTGAGCAATGGAACCTTCTTCCTCAGCTATTTTTGGAACGTCAAATGAAATATATTAGTGCAAAAAGTGTCTGTTCGTATTTTTAATGTTTTTTCCCGTGCTGGCTTATAAAATGTGTGTTTTTAGGTACATATGTAAGCATATAGTTGTGAATACCACTCAATTTAGTGGAAGTCTGTTTTTTTTTGTTACAACAAATATAAGTGATAAGTTAAAAAAAAAAGTTTGCAAGTTTTCTGTGGTTTTTAAGAAAAACTTTTTTTCATGCCCATGCAATTGAAATACATATATGCAAGTAATAGTCGAAAACTTGAAATGTGTACATGAAGTTAGTGTTACTATTGTTGTTGTTGCTGTTTTTTTTATTTGTTTTGTTTTCTTTGTTTTTATAAATTAATAAAGGTTAACAACAAGTGGCGAAGCAACTATTTGTTTATTGGAGGGGTAAAGGTACTCTTTTTTTATGTTTTGTTTTTATTTTAATAATATAATTAACGTCAACAGTTAGTGATGTAGCTTCAGTTTGTTTATTAGAGGGGTAAAAGTACGAAATATTTTGGTTTATATTACTATTCCGTAGAATAGTGCGTAGAAAATAATTGTGACTGTTCACTATGTTTATTTTTCGTGTATAACGTGGTTGCATCAAAAATAACACTGTAGGCACGTCGAAAAGACACACAAAAACGCCGAGACATCCCAACTTAATTTTGAGTCGTAGAATACGGTGGCAAGTTCAGTTTTTTCCATTTAGATCAAATTCTTGAGTTATTCGCGATAAACTTTCAGAATTGAATCTCCTTAAGAAATAAAAACACTAATTTCAGTAAAAAAATTGTAATATTTTTTTTAAGCTTTTACGAAGTATTAAAATTTGGTAGTAGAAAATTTGGTATGCAGAAAAAAACAAAATTCACATAACATTTGAAAAATCATAGATTCAGCAAGGCTAACTTGATTTTCTTGGAGTAAAATAAAAACTTTTTTAATTTTTTAACTTTTTGAATTTGAAGGTCAAATATCAAAAATATCTCGAGATTTTAATCTGATTGAGAAAAATTGAGTATGACACTAAATTCTACGACCGAAAATTAAGTTCACGTGTCTTGGCGTTTTTGTGTGTCTTTTCAATAGTTGAAAGTTTACCTACAGTGGAATAAGATCGATGTGTCTTTAAAAAGTTTCAAACTTCCCTTTAGGAATAAGTTCAACTACCGTATTCCTTCTTTGTCGAAGCCTTTATGAAATTATGGAAAACTCCGGTTGTAGTCTGCTCCAAGAAAAGTTCCGATTTCTGAGAGAAGAGATAAGAGAACGAACTAAAGTTTCCCCTGAAAATATGAAAGAATTCAACGAAAGGTTAAATAAATTCTGTTTTGATTTTAAAACTCGCTGGTATGCATCGACAAGGAGGCCGCAATATTTCCTGCAGTCCAACAAAGATTGGTTAGCTGCTTCGATTCGTTTTAGCTCCTGTAAAAAAAAAAAACGTGGCCACGAAAGTATCCTTTGAAGAATGTAGTGAACCAACTAAACGCAAGAAATCTATAGCACTGAGAAAGACTGCACCTCTACCTTTGCTAGTTCATGCAACTCAAATGGGTCTGAGAGCTGCGGGACAGTTAGATGCGTCGAAAGTGATGCAAGGAATATCGGAATCACCGGCTAAAGCGACTGAGTACCGATTAAGTTTTGAAAATGCTGCAAAAATAAACATATGTCAAAAGAAGAAGCATTGTCTGTTTTGGTAGAAGCTAAATTGTCCCGTCACCAGTACAACATCATAAGTAAGTCTGCTCCAGAAAGATTTCCCTGCTATACATACGTACAGTCTGCGAAAAAAGATTGTTACCCTAAACGCGGATGTATTAAAATAGATGAAACTTCAGTAGAAGTGAGTTTGCAAGGCCTATTAGATCACACCGTTGAACGTATTATGCTGTCACAAAAAATGTATTTGAAATACTTGATGAGGAAAATTTATATGAATTATGCTTGTACTCGAAATGGGGCTTTGATGGCAGTTCTGGGCATAGCTTGTATAAGTATTACATCAGTATTTATAACTTGTATTGTACCACTAAAGTTGATTTACAAGACCAAAATAATTTGGATGAACTCTCGACCCTCATCAACAAGGTATTACAGACCATTAAAAATGGAGTTTGTTAACGAATCTGCCGAAGTTTCGAAAACCGAAAAAGCACGGGTTGACGCAGAAGTAAGAAACCTCGGAAATTCTATTGTATTTATTGACAATAAACGCCTAGAAGTGCGTCATATTTTAATGCTGACAATGGTAGATGGAAAGTGAATATGAACAATATTCAATTTGGTTTATCCATTCTTCATGGTTGGATTTTTTGAATGCCTTCTCCACGTGTCATATAAACTTCCAATAAAAAAGTGGCAAGCAAGATTTATAAGTAGATGAAAAAAAAAATTGTATCTGAAAACAAAGCTCGTATCCAAAAAGAGTTTAGGGATAGAATTGGTTTAATTGTCGACCAGCCAAAGCCTGGTTTCGGAAGCACAAATGACGGCAATACTGCTAGGAGGTTTTTTGAAAACGCCGAAGTTTCATCAGAAATTACAAAAATTAATGTTGAATTAATAACAAAAATGCAGGTGTTGATGATTGCCGTTTCAAGTGGACATGAAATTGAAGTAGAGAAATTTCGTCAATTTGCTTTGAGTACTGCCCGATTGTTTGTTCAAAAATATCCTTGGTATTATAAGCCTCCTACGCTGCATAAATATTTTATACATGGACCGGAAATAGTCTCTTATGCATTGTTGCCAATAGGTCAATTGTCCGAAGAGGCTCAGGAGGCTCGAAACAAAGACTTCAAACGTTTCAGGGAGGATTTTGCTCGAAAATGTAATAGGCAGAAGGCTAATGATGACATTTTTAATAGGTTTTTGATCACTTCAGATCCTTTAATATGTTCTAAAAGAAATCTGCCAAAAAAAAAAATTCAAACTTTGCCTAAAGAAGCTGTGCAGCTCCTCAAATCCGCAAAAGAAGATAATGACGAATATTATGATATTAAAGATAATGGTGATTACGAAAACAAAGAAGAAGATGATGATGTTTTTGCCAATAACTCAATGTCAGATTAAACTAATAACATAAAAAACTTAAACAAATTTAAAAACCGCTCTATATTTTTGTATTGCATATGTATTTCATTAATATTGAGGGAAAAAAAAAATAAAGTTCCATAAAGTAAAGGGTTTTGTGACGCTTTTTAAACTTTCTAATGGTTTGTTAACTAAAAAATATAAATTCCGTTACTAATAGGCTTGACTCTTAGTATTAGTAATCACACTTTTTGCTATCAATTACCCCAGTTCGTATTTTTAATGTTTTTTCCCGTCTAGGCTTATAAAATGTGTGTTTTTAGGTACATACTCGTATGTAAGCATATAGTTGTGAATTCAGTGGAAGTCTATTTTTTTTTTTGAAACAACAAATATAAGTGATATGTTACCAAAAAAAAAACTAAAAGTAAGTAAATTTAAGAGATTTTACGGTTTTCATTAAGTCACTTTATATGGGAAGTAGGCGTGGTTTTCATCCGATTTGGTTGAATTTCATACTTTAAGCGGATATTAAATATGAAAGCTCATATAAAAAAAAAAATCGATATATAAAGTTTTGTGGAATTTGAAGAGATATTACCGTTTTGAATAAAGTCACTTTGTATGGGAGGTAGGCGCGGTTTTCATCCGATTTGGTTGAATTTCATACTTGAAGCGGATATTAAATGTCAAAGCTTATATACAAAAAAAAGTCGATATATGAAGTTTTGTGGAATTTAAAGAGATATTACCGTTTTCAATAAAGTCACTTTGTATGGGAGGTAGGCGTGGTTTTCATACGATTTGGTTCATTTTCGATCCTAATCTTTATATTTTAGAAACAAGCTTAAATACTAAATTTCATTACAATAGCTTCAAAATTACGGCTTTAATCGTGTCGATAGACAGACAGACGGACGGACGGACAGAAATTTTTTCTTCTTTGGACCCATTCTAACTAAAAAAAGTCAAAAATTCCCTCCGTCTTCTAGGTGATTTTATCACAATTTTCAGGGTTCAATACCCCACTGTTCATCGTTCTGGGCGGCAATTAGTCCAATCGATCTATTGATCTCCGTACTTGAGATTCTTGGCAAGAACATCCTAATAGTATGCCCTTTTGGAACCTCCTCTCCTAGGCAAGCCATCAGTTCTAGCCCTTTCCAGTGCTCGAGCTTTGGTGCTGATGCTCGCAGCCATTCTGCTGTTAAGGGATTCGAACAGTTGACCAGTAACATGCCCGGACGGAAGTGAATTCCCTCACACTGTAGCTTGGTGGACCAGCCCTTCACTACTTCGCTCTAGCTCCGAGAGCTCATCCGGACTTAGCAATTGCCGGGGGTATTCTTTGGGCAGGACTGCAATTTGGATACCTTTGGTTATGCTGGCATAGCTGGTCCTCTTTTTCAGTGGTTCTGGCTTGGGTAACTTGGACCCAGGTTCTGACCTACTATTACTTCCAGGAGCTATTTTTACCTTGCTCTCTGGACGTTGAGGAGGCGTTATCTCGCTACAACTCCTCTTCGTTGTCTCTGGTAAGCCGGTGATTTCCCGATGCTCTAACGCTTTTTCCCGAGCTACTTCGGGTGCCGTGCCCTGTTTCAGGTAGCGCAGATACCATCTTACGCCCGCTCCACTTAGACCAACTCTTAGAGAGTCGTCTAGTCCTCCTGGCTCCCCACGCTGAGAAAGATGGACAAGGCGACGTCTAATATGGAAGGGCTTGTGTGTGTGCCCTTCTTTTGTTTCCCTTTTCTGTGCTGCTTTCTTGGACGTGGACGCAGTTTCCGTACTTGGGATTCTTTTCGGAGCCGACGTCATATCTTCCCGGTGTTTTTTCGGGGGCATTGCAGTGATTTCCCGCAAGTCTTCTTGTTTGTTGTGTTATTGTTTTTTAGTTGTACTCATATTTGGGATTCGACCGGTAGCTCGTGTCCGAGGACAAAAACGTCGCAGTCTATTTGTTATGGCTGGGAAAGGGTGGTCGACCATGCCAGAGCCCGCATACCATGGTTAGACCACAGTTACTTCACGAGGCGGCCTGTTATCGTGAAGGCGCCGTTCCAATACAGTCGGTATACCCCCTGACTGCAAGTTTTTCGGTAAAGCTATTGAACAGGTTTATTATTTTTTATTTTGTCGCAAAATGCCACAGGGAAAGCAACTTTCGGAATTGGAAAAAGGAAAAATTTTAGCTCTTTTTGCGGAAAATTTGACTTTGCGGGAAATAAGAAAGAGCGTATTACAAGTGACCGAGTGGTACGCAATTTCTTAAAAAATCAAGATAACTATGAAAATAATAATAAGAAGCGTGGCAGAGAGGAGAGGCGAATTCTAAGGTCAGCACAAAACGCTGTTAAAAGCTTGCGCGATTTTAAAACAGAGCTAAACCTTGAGGTGTCGCGTAACACAATTCACCGCGTGCTAAAGAGATCAGGCACTGCAAAGTTTTCCAAGATGAAACCAGAACCACGACTCACCCAAATCCACAAAAATAAAAGGATGGAATTTGCTCGAAATAGTTTGGGCCGTAATTGGAACCAGGTACTTAATTTAAAAAATTTTTATTTTATTCATAAATTTTTTTTTTAATTTTGTCCTTTCAAGGTCATCTTTTCCGACGAAAAGAAATTTTACCTGGATGGTCCAGATGGATTCAAGGGATATTGGAGATATTTTCGACTCGAATCAAGGTATTTCTCTAAACGGAATTTTTGCGGTGGGTCACTAATGGTATGGGAGCAGTAAGTGCACAAGGGAAACTTAACCTGAACTTCCCTTCCACCCGTATGAACTCAGAAGAGTACATTGGTATTCTGCAAGATAAATTCTGCCATTTTTGGAAGAAAGGAGCAGTGAAAATCTTATTTTTCAACAAGATAACGCTGCATGTCATGCGTCTCGACGAACTCGCGAGTGGTTTGCACAACAAAACGTCATGGTTTTGGAATAGCCATCATTAGCACCAGACCTCAACATTATGGAAAATATCTGGGCAGCTTTGGTTCGTGCAGTTTATATCGGCAACACACAATATTCCAACATAAATGAGTTGCGGCAGTCAATTTTACGCAATTGCCACGTTTAAAGCCAACAACAAATTTTAAATTTGTACGACTCGATGGGAAATAGGCTTTTTGAACTTATTGAAAAACGAGGATATACATATATACTATTTTTGCAAAAAAAAAAACAAAATTTTTATTAACGCGGTTATAATCATGAGACAGCATTTTTTTAAATTATTGTGCTCTTTCTCATTTATTTACTTTCTAATAGAAATAACTAACGGTTGTAGTAAGAACTTTTTTCTTTCATTCAACGAGAGATATAAGCAAATTACAGGTGCGGTTATAATATTGGGACAGAGTGTATTGGTGAAGTAATTTTGGTGATCTGTGGGAAAGTATCGAAGTTTTCAGTACTTTATTTTGGTTGTCCAAATAATTTATGGCATTGTTACTATTACCACTTTGAACAAACTCTCCTTTGCTGTGGTTTGTTTGCAGATGCACCGTGTTCGAACCGAACAATTTTTCCATACCGACATATTGTTTTGCGTATTCAGTGCATACCACACTTGTGGACGAATCTATATAATTTTTAAAAAAAGGAAAAATCTCAGCCCTACTTATGAAATTTACCTTAAAAAACAGCCCGGTATCATCCTCCTTACAATAGATCCCCATAACAAATATCGTCATTTGTTCCGTAATGCGTCCACGATTATCTTCTATATATATAAAAAGATATGTATATATGTGGCTATATCATGTATAGACTCCAAAACCGCTGAACCGATCGTTATGAAATTTGCAGGAAAACTGAAGTCACATCTTGAGAGTGTTCCTGTGAGGTTTGGTAACGATTGGACGAGGGGCATGGTACCTCCCATGCAAGCCAAATGCGCTATCGACCATAAACCAAAATAAGGATATATATCAGACGGTTTCGATCGTAAAAAAACTAAGATTTAATAATTTTGTTCAGATGGTTACTGTCGGTAACTGTACAAAAAATGGGTTTGGTCGCAATATAAATACGCCCACTTTTTTAAAATCATGACAATTCCGGAGTTCTACACATTTTTACATTGAAACTTGCTGTGTAGGTGCTCCAAAAGGTGGTCACTTTATATAAATGTTTTCACGCCCACAAATCAATATCTATATATATTAAAAGGAAAACGATGTGTGTCTTCTGTCTGTGTGAAGCCTGTAGACTCCAAAACTACTGAACCGATTGACCTGAAATTTTGGCAATCGATTTGTTTCAGGTACGCGATGGTTGAGGAAAAAAGTTGCCACACCCCTTTTAACGCCCCCAAATCAATAATATTTCAGTCGGTTTAGGCCTTATAAGGCTCAAATTTTTTAATTTAGTTTTTACGGTTACTGTCAACAACTGTACTTAAATGGGCTTCCACGCCCCCCTTTTACCGCCCACTAATCAATGAAAATGCTTTATTTCAGACGGTTTTGGTCGTATAAGACTTAAATTTGGTAATTTAGTTTTTTTCAGCCCAAAAATTAGTGAAAATATTTCAAACAGTTTTGGCCGTATAAGACTAACATTTAATACTTTAATTTTCATGGTTACTTTCGGCAACTGTACTAAAACTTTTTGAGAAATCATTAAAATTGACTACTGGGTCGATTGATCTAAAATTTTGGCTTAGGTTGTATGGTTACTGTCAGCAACTATACTAACAATTGGTTTCCACGCCCCTCTTTTACCGCCCACAAACCAAAGAAAAAGTTTTATTTCAACGGTTTGGGTCGTATTAGACAAACATTTTATAATTTGGTTCATATTGTTACTCTCGGCAAGTGTACTAAAAATAGGTCTATCCCACTTTAGTTGAACTCACTTTTCGGGGGGTCAGCGACGAGTGAAGCAAAGTGCGCCAGGCTTAAGCTAAATTAAGCTGAAATTTGGGCAGTCGATTTGTTACGATTACGAGATGGTTCAAGGGAAATAGTTTTGCCGCACCCCTTTTTACCGCTTACAAAATAACAAAAATGCTATATTTCGCACGGTTTTGATCGTATTACACTAAAATTTGGTTATTTAGTTCATATGGTTACTTTCGGCAGCTATACTGAAAATGGTGAATATATTTGGCATTTCTTGACATTTTCGTATATGGCAGTAAAGCGGTCTGTGGCAGAACAACGTCTGCCGGGGAATACTAGTATTTTCTATTTGTTAAGAACGTTTCATCGAACTACACTGTCTTTCCTTCACCACCAAGACGAATTTCAGCATGCTAAGCAACTATTTTTGCCACTTCTCTAAAGTAGCTATAATAATCTTCCACCGTAGAGACTCTCAGTTCGCATTCTACGTTGTGGCGCCGCATATTTTTTAAATGGTTATAAACATCAACAACTCGCATTTTTATAACAAAGCAAAAAAGCATGACTAAAACATCATGAAACTCAATGCGGCTTGAAGTTCCATCTAATATGGTCCGATGCTTGGGTTCTCTGCAGAAGTTTTAGGCACAGAAGTTTTATTTGGAATTAGCCCAACTTCTTCTGCAAAAGCTATTGCCTTCTCCTTCGTTTCCAGTATACCATGAAAGGAATAAAATGTTGAAAAATTTTCAGGCTTCGAATGAAGCAGAGGATGTCTATTAATAAAATCACTCTAGAAACTCATCTTGTTACGACATACTGCAATTTCAGTCTGTGAATTAAATTTTTATTTAAATAAAAATAAGTAATTTCTTCATATTATTTGGTCATAATACATAATTAAGGATACTTAACCATTTTGTAAAGCCATTTGTAAAATATTGTCAATACCTAAATTGTTTGAAAAAATTGTGTATGATAAATTATATCCCTGCTTCTCTAATGTTTTATCTAATTGTCAACATGGTTTCCAGTCAGGCAGGTCTACTGCTACTAATCTTATCATGTTTTGCAACTTTATCGTTATCTGTTTTGTCAACCGTTTGCAAAAAGATGTGATTTTCACGGACCTTGCAAATGCTTTCGACAAGGCTCATCATGCTTCTTTAGTCTACAAATTATGTTGTTTGGGGTTCCACGGAAAGTGCATAAACTGGGTTGAGTCATACTTATCCAATTTCCTCCAATTTGTAAAAGTCAATGAATTGTTGTCTAGTCTTATTATAATGATGTCGGGTGTCCCCCAGGGAAGTCATCTTGGTTCATTACTATTTCTGTTATTTGCTAACGATCTTCCTCTGGTTATTAAACATTCTAAGTGTTTGTTATTTGCCGATGACCGTAAGCTGTTCCGCTCTGTCAATTCTGCAGTTGATAGTAGTTTGCTGCAGATTGACTTGGATGCAGTTGCTTCCTGGTGCTTATCGAATAATCTTTGTCTTAACATATCAAAATGTCAGTCTTTTTGGACAATGTCAGTTACATACAATATTAATGATTTAAACGTTGAAAGGGTTACTATCAAAAAAGATCTAGGTATTATTTTTGATCGCCCTCTTTTAACGATAACTTCGACTTCATACTGTTGTATTATCTGGAATCCATCCTATACTAGTCATTCTCTTAAATTAAAAAGAGTCCAGAAGCTATTTACTAAATTTTTGTTGAATTGGCAAATAAATTTACCAGCCTACGCGTGCATTTTCATTTCCGTTGCAATACTATACGAAACAACTGTATATAAAATTATATTATATAATATTATATTATATAATATATTATATTATAATATAATATATAATATTATATATTATATATTATATATTATATATTATATATTATATATTATATATTATATATTATATATTATATATTATATATTATATATTATATATTATATATTATATATTATATATTATATATTATATATTATATATTATATATTATATATTATATATTATATATTATATATTATATATTATATATTATATACTATATACTATATATTATATATTATTTATTATATATTATATATTTTATATTTTATATTTTATATTTTATATTTTATATTATATATTATATATTATATATAATTATATATTATACATAAATAGCATTTCAATATTTAGAAATAATTAATTCTTTATTTGCTTTATTTGATCAAACAAAAGGCTTATAGTGAAAAAATTAAGGGCCGCTCTCTTGTTTAGAAGTTATAGGGGTCCAAAGTTTTAAAAATTGTCCTGAAAAACTTGTGATAATTTTTTATATTTTACTACAAAATTAGTTATTGTGGGTATTGTAAAGACCCACCTAAGTGGCGTTTGAAGCTGGGTCAGCAAAGCGGCTGTCCAGGCTCGTTCCAAAATTTTTAATCTTCTACTATTTTGGGACACAATCAGACGCTTTTCAATTTTAGTAAACGTTATTATTTTTATTGTCAGGCTTTAATTGATTGTTCTTTTTACAATAATGTAGATAAATAGCAATTCTAATTGGATTTATGATTAAACATTTATTCGCCGCTATCGCCAATTTATATTTGATTGAAATATGTATTTAATTACAAAAATTAATTGTAATGTTTATTTAATTTTAAATATTTATGATTACACCTGCACATTAATTTAGAATATTTAAGCTTATTTGAAAAGCATTTGTACAATTTTAAATTAAATTCGAAAGTCTAAATTGGCAGGTCGGTAGCTTTCGGCTTTAATTACAAATGTGGTATAGGAAATATTACTATGGTTTATCGCGGGTTAAACAATATAACAAGGATGTATATTTGGATTCTAAGCTACGAGCACAATTATTATTTATGGTATGTGTTCGCTTATTTAACTATCCCTGAGTGCATGAACCGTGCGTGTGCAAATTTAGGAGAAGCCCAATATATTTTACGTTAAACTGGTCTAAATTCACTGACGTTTAAATTATAAAAGTAATTGTTGAAAGAAATTAATTTTTTAAAGAAAAGGTTTAAATTTACGTTATATGTCGAGGATACAATAGATTTTGTGACATAACTGTTTTTAACTAGTTATGTCACCGTCACGGTTCTAAATGTTAAAATTATGCACTTTAGATTTTATGCTAATAATTTAAACTTGGAAAACGTCTCAAATTGGATTTAATGATTTCGAAAGAAAGGTTTTATTTCGCGGCTTAAAATAAAACTTAGCACTAGCACGGCTCCAAAATGCATTTAATCACTGATAAATTCCCGGCAATAGATACTCAAAAATTAGGGTTTTAATAATAATACTAATTATAATAATAATAATAATAGAAAATATAAGAAATAAAAATTAATTAGAGGCCACCGAATCCTTGTTTGTGGCTTGATTGTTGATGATAACTTTGACAGCGTGTGACCCCGACGTGCGTCAAGCTCTCCAGCAGTTGATCTTGCAGGTAGCGATACTAGCACAGAGGGAGTACAGTGAATATTTGAACAGCGGGTCGTACTAAAAAATCCGGAGGCTCCACTGTAAATTCAAGGATTGAAAAAATTATGGGATAAGCTGCTCAGGGAACGGAGATCAGAGTGGCTAGCAGACAAACTACTCACTTAGCCTTGATAGAAGTCCGGACCGTGAGTGCAAGGATTTGGGTTAGGTTTTCACTGGACTAATTTCACTGACACTGCACTTTGCTAGGCTATGTTTCACTTTACCGGAGCCTTAGCTGCCGGGTCACACTCACTTCTTCTTGTTGGTAGTTGATTTTCACTGCAAATTTTGATGCGGTATCCTTTTCAATGTCTTCCTTGTAGTAGCTGATCTCCTTTGGTCGTTCAAACAGGATGATGCTGCGAATTTGGTTGAATTTTCAACGTCACTGCGGTATCCTTGTGTTTTCAACGGCTTGGTTGTGCTGCTTCAGTTGACTTCTTTTCGGCTGCGTTAAATTATACGTATTTAAATCGACTATTCTACCTTCAAGGTGTTCACAAACTGTAAAGATTTCTGTCTCTCTTCGCCTTTTATAGGCAGTAGCCGGTTGTTGCTGACTGTGTAAATAGTGTGGTTAATTGCTCTGGTAGGTTTATCGTTCATCTATTTTCTTTGCTTGTATTGGTGGTTAGCTTCTCGTTCGTTCTTGTAGTTGCACGCCATGTTGGCATTTCACTTATACTGCCTCTGAGCATGATATCGACTTCATGCTCACGCTTGCGTAGGTGTGCGTGTATTTTATGCTGTGGTGAAAAGCTTGCCTGATGTCTACCGCTCAATTGTGTAGATGTATGCGTTGGTCGAAAGGCTACCCACTGGTAAATTTTAGGTTACATTTCGACTGTTGGTTGCTCCTAAAGCAACTTATGTTATTGTTTACTCTGAGTCTCCTGATGTCTGGTGGGGCCTACCCACTGGTAATATTTGAGTGGTTGATCGTCGTTGCACAATTGCCTCTTGTTATCTCGTGTTTCTTCTTTAGGTTTCAGGTATGACGGAGATAAACATGTGCTCGTATTAGCTCGGGTGGCGTATTTTCGTTGCTCACTGGTGTCCCTGTGTGAGTGATGAAATATCGGAAATCCCATCGGTTACTATTCTCGCTCTGAGTAAGTGGTGGGTTCGCTCGTCGTTGTCACGCCGAGAAATTGGTGAAATCGCACACTGTTGTCGCTCACTGGTGTCTATGTGTGCGTGTTAAAAATGTTGTCTGGGTGATTTGTTTATACCCCTGCTCTGAGTAAATGGTGAATTCGCTCGTTGTCATCGTGCTGAGAATTTGGTGAATTCGCTCACTGTTGTCATTCTGAGTAAATGGTGTATTCGCTCGCCATGGTCGCTCACTGGTGTCCATGTGTGAGTAGTAAAATGGCGGCTGGGCTATTCTCGCTCTGAGCAAATGGTGGATTCGCTCGTGGTCATCGTGCTGAGACTTTGGTGGATTCGCTCGTGGTCATCGTGCTGAGACTTTGGTGAATTCGTTCGCTGTTGCCATTCTGAGTAAAGGGTGTATTTGCTCGCCGTGGTCACTCACTGGTAAATGGTGTATTTTCTCATCATGGAACCCACATATGTTTTGTGGTGACTGTACCCAACCGTCTCTATGCCCATGTATTTACCTCATCGGTTAGTCTGGCGTGATTTTTCCGCTATATTCTCGCCTGATGCTAAATCTATATATGAATGAGACAAATTTATGAGTATCGAGTATATGTATGTGAGGGTGATATTTTCCTGGTTATTTCTAGCGTTAACCTTTGTCGGTCCCTTGTTACATGTTTAACCCTTTTAGAAACCATGGTACTGGATATGATGGTTTTTATACCAAGTTCTTATATTTAACTTTACTCGATTTCAGGAGTCTGTCAGACCTTGTTTTATGATGAATCGTTATGGTTTAATGACCTAGAATTAGCTAGGATATGATTGTTCATGCGATATTGTATTGGCTGTTTTGCCAAAGTAAACATTTATGGTGTCTAATTTTGCGGTTTTAGCACCTTTTCCCGACTCTGGCTACTGTCTTAAACCTACCCGACCTTATAACTCGCCTGACCATTATGTTTTTAACAGTAAAATGTATTTTTAATTTTCTTTTGGTCTTTATTTTGACCTAGTTTTATTAGCAATAATTGTATTACCTGCCAAATGGTTAATTTAATAGTTTATAACCAATTGAATTTGTTTTAGTTATTTTTACGACAATGTTTGTTTCATAAATCCATTTATTATCGCTAACTTATTCCCGGCCTAAGTTTTTGGGTCGTTTGGCGAGGGTGTCAATCAACCCTGGGTGAATTAAATTAGTTATGTCAATATTTCTTGACATGTCTGGCGGCTTCACACTAACCCGTTCAGGCGGCTCATGGTTCTTTGTAACAGGTGTTTTTGGTGGCTGACCTTTCGGTCAGGGTGAAGTTCCAGCAGGTGTTCTTGGGGTCATTATGTTTCTGCTCTTGGGTTCTCTGGTATCGAACCGGTTTAATGCTACAAGGAAATTTACAATTTTTGCATTAAATCATGTAGGTAAAATTTGCGTTACAAATTTTGTTCTTAAAGTATCAAAGAAAGATTATGCTCTTGACTCTTCAACAAGCCATCTATATTAAAAATCCATGCATTACTTTTGAAGATAACAGTTTATATATACATTTCGTTAAAGGGTGAACCATCAAGTGTGCATAATACGTAAAATATTATTTCTTCAAAAGTAATGCATGGATTTTTAAGATAGATGGCTCGTTGAAAAAAGGTAAGAGAGAATAACCTTTCTTTTGATACCCGTAAAATAAAAATTTGTTGGAAAATGAAAAAAATCGCAAGTTTTTCTGGCCAATTTTTAAAACTTTGGACTCTTATAACTTTTAACCAGATGATTAATTTTTTCAGATTTGGAATAAGAAGCCCTAAATACATATGTTCCACAATGTTCCAAATACAAAAAAAATTATGTTTGCTTAAAGTAAAATATGCCTTCAATTCTGTGTTAAAATATAGCAGCCTGTTTTTGAGCTGCACTTAAAGCTCTTGTAGCCGCCAGAAGTTGAACGACGACGTACGCACAAACACGAATCAAGGATTATTAAATCATGGCAACTACAGCAATGGCAACAATGTCTGGAGTATCGGAGCTCTTGCAGTCACGAGTCTCAGCGAAAACGGTCGAATCGCTATTTGAGTGGAAAGCTTCGACTTGCACATCATGCACGTTAACGGTGTGAAGAATCTTCTTTTTGGTTTTCTTCCAAGAAGTTAGCTTTGGTGAGGTAGGTTGTAGGTAGCATTGGTGGGGATGTTTTGTAATGCTGTAGATATTTACATACAAATTTGCAGCAAGAAACAAAATTTTTATGAGAACACATGTTTTTTTTTGACATTTTCATGTTTGCATTCAACGCCATCTAGTTGTCAACTACTTTTCATGAGCAGCAAATTAAAATCCAAATCCAGAATAGTATTGTTTTTTATTGTATTGTATTATAAATATTACCAGCTGGTTTAATATTAACTCCAGAGTATTCAATACTTTAGAGAAGGTCTGATTTTTTAGCGTTCCCTAAGTCCTGAATTTTAGAGGAATATTCTTGGGGATAATCAGGCCTGAGTGTACGGTATAGCATTGCAGGTGCTACGTGAATCTTAATGAAAAAAGGAAAGCATGTGGTGTGTTGAATTTTCAGGCCTTACCTTTACCGCTCAGACCTGAAAGAATGTATTGTTTCAGGCCTATTTTAACCGCTGGGTGTTAAAATTTTTTTATATATCTATGTGTCCGTTGTAATTTTTTTTCAAAACAAAAGAAATTGTCAATAACTGAAAAGCAGTTGACAAATTTTATCAACATTTATGGTTTTTAATAGTAAAATTTTTTTAAAGTTAGATTAACTAGTTAGCAATTGTTAATCTGTCAGAATAGGGCTGTTTGTTTTTTTCATAAAATTTGGAAATTTAACAGATAAAATTATTTGATTTGAACGTAGTGTTAAAAACAACCTTAAAATTTTAATTTTTCAAGTTTTCACGAATTTTATATCCTAAACTACTCGAGACCGACATTTTATTTGTACACTTTTGGACTAAGAAGGCCTACATACGTTTAATAAACATAAAAAATTATTTACGCGTGTGCCGTAAACTGCAATTATTCCTTTATTATTAGTTTAAAATATGTAGGTATATTAAAATTTGTTTCCTTTTTAAATATTTTCGAAAACAGATTTTTACAAATATGAGTAAATCTATTCACGTGGACGGTCATACTGAATCAGAATCTTGCAATGATTCTGATGACGATGTAAAATCTTCGCAACACCCCTTAATGTAAGTATGCTCTATTGATAAAAATATTATTTGAGTTCAGAAATGTTATATGTATAGTTTTATAACACGTGCTGCCAATCATATTTTTTTAAATATTTTTTAACTTTCATAAGCTTTTCTTTGACTGTCAAGTGGTTCTCGTTATATATTCCCAGCAAACCAAACTTTCCAAGATCGTAACGAATTCTTTACGAATATTTCAGGAACTTTCAGATTTCGGAATCTGATTTCGTTGCGAAATCGTAAAGAGAATTGTATGAACTGGTTTGCACGACTTCGTAACGATATTAAGTCACGAATTCGCAACAAAATGTAGTTACGAATTCGGAACGAAATGTAGTTATGAAATCGAAAATAAATGACGTTACCGTCAGCGTGTGTGTAAGCATACATTTGCATATAGTAGACTGCAACAGAGCGACAGCGTGCAACATGGAGCATTCTACGTTTGACCGCGATACAAATCGGAAGCAATCAACTGCGCGTCATTGCGAACACTATTAAAAGAAAATATTCAATAAATCTTACTTATTTTACTTAAAATAAATAATCAACGTTTAATTATTATTTTGATTACTCACTACTCATTTTTGACGACGAACTCTTGTCCGAGAACGTTCTGCTTGGTAAAGATGCTTTCTGCAGGGAAATCAATTTGCACAGCTGGCCGGTTATAACTACTTCTCGTCGTTCAATTATCGGAACCGCCTAAATTTCCCAAATTTTCTGGTCGTGAAGTGGATTGGGCTAATTTTAAAGCAATATTTGAAACTGAGGTACACAATTGCCCTCGATTTTCAAATTCGCAAAAAATGCGCTATTTAAAAGATGCATTGCAAGGTCGAGCGGTGCAAGTACATAAGAATTGGCCGAATAATAATGATGACAGCTATGTTGAACTTTGGGATGCTATATGCAAGCAATATAGCAATGAATACAATACGATTCGAGCACATGCGCACACTCTGTATTCTTTGAAGCCAATGCAATCACCATCATGCAACAAAGTTCGTGAAATTTTGGATTCAGCACGAAGTGCATTCCGACAATTACAGTTATTACTTACCCCAGAGAAGGTAGCGGAGTACATGATGTCACATCAGCTTGAATGTGTTCTAGATTCTGACACTCAAACACAATGGGCATTGCGCCGTTCTACAGAAACGTTGCCGACATTACAACAGATGTTTGTGTTTTTAAAAATGCGTGCTAGTCTACTAGAGGAATTAGCGGAGACACGACTGTCATTGCAATACAACAACCCTCGCAGTGTTTTTTCAAACAGATCGAACGCACCATCTGATCGTGGTATTAGCTCAGGGCGAAAGGATGAGGCACGCCCAGTTTGCGATTTATGTTCCGGAGAATATCATTGGCCATTTAAATGTATAAAGTTTAAATCGCTTTCGATCACTGATCGGCAAAAATATGTCAATGACCATCGTATGTGCCGAAATTGCTTCAGTTTGAAACATATCGCAGTTGCATGCCCAGAAAAACCGTGCCCACGATGCAATAAGCGCCATAATAGCTGTCTGTGTTCAGGCAATGCTAATATTAGTGAGCCAAAAGAAACATCTCATCGAATGCAACGCATTGGTAACTTGCGCCAACAAGTTGGAGTGCAGGCTAAGGATATGCATTCTAAATTAGAATAGCAATTAGTAGAATGCCATGGGCGCAGTGACCTTGGTGCGTCCACAGCTAAGACCGCAAGTTTCAAGGAAGATTCTTGGGCCGCATTACTAGCAACAGCAGTTGTGCGACTCCAAATGGAAAATTTTATCTCACCGCCTCTCCGAGCGTTATGCGATACAGGTGCACAAATGAATCTGATAAATGCATCAGCCATAGAGTCGTTGCAATGCTCGACACAGGCTTGTAATGTTCGCTTGAATGGGATTGATAACATTGGAAGCAAGCCACATACACGAAAAATAAAATGCAAGCTACTGGCACACTTCAGTGACGAACCAGTTGCAATTATAGAATTAGTGCTTGTTCCACGAATCACGGATGCATGGCTACCATGTGAAGATATACCGCAACACGTTTTTGAAATTGAATCACGCGAGCATTTTGCTGATCCTACGTTGCATACACCGGGCCCAATCGATGTGTTACTGGGTGCAGGCGTCTGGGCCATAGTGATGCGTAATGGCAGCATCATAAACAGTTGGAATATTGCTTTTCAGTCATCAAAGCTAGGTTTGCTAGTATTTTGCGGAGGAGTTTATTCGCGAGAAAATGTTGTCATTAATATATTGACAAGCGATGAAGTAGAAGCACAATTAGACTCATTATTACGTCGATTTTGTGAAAGTGAAGAAGTATATACAGTACGAGTTCGCACTTCTGAGCAAGAGCAATGCGAAGAAATATTTTTGCGCACGCATCAAAGATTGGATAACGGCCGTTTTCAAGTTGATATACCACTGCGTAGTGATATCAATCATCTGGGTTCATCGCGTGCAATTGCACTTCATCGATTTCGGCAATCAGAGAGACGTTTTCAGCGAGATGGGTCTCTAAAGGAAAAATACTTTAATTCCATTCACGAATTGATTGTTGCTGATCAGATGCGATTGGCTGATCGACCATCAGGACCGTTGTGCTATCACTTTCCACACCATGCAGTATTAAAGAAGTTTCGAATCGTTTATGATGCTTCATGTCCAACAGATTGTGGAATTTCGCTAAATGATGTACAATTAGTCGGCGAGAAATTACAAGATGATTTGACACAGTTGATCATGCGCTTTCGCTGTCATCCGGTGGCTGTGACAGCTGATATAAAAAAAATGTATTTGCAAGTGCAAATAAACCCTGCACAATGGGACTTACAGCGAATTTTTGGCGACCTTCGGCAGAATTTGACATTAAAGAGTATTGGTTGACGACCGTTACTTTTGGATTGGCATCTTCGCCCCACTGCGCAGTTCGTGCAATGTTTCAAGCAGCTCGTGAATCTCGAGGGCGATGGCCAAAGGATGCAGAGGCTGTGGAACATGATTTCTACATGGACGTCTGCTTGTCAGGTGCAGAATGTAGTACTTCAGCAAAAATATTATGCGATGAAATGGATGCATTACTGAGATCCTACGGATTTGTTCTAAGCAAATGGAGATCAAATCAAGTGGGGGTGGTGCCAAATAATATCAATTCTAAAACGAATGACGCATTCAATCTTGGTGAATTTGATGACACAACAGTGCTGGGACTGCACTGGTTGCCTAGTACGGATCAGCTCAAGTTCAAATTTCAACCTCCTCCAATTTTAGAATCGAAAAAAGCAACAAAACGTCGTTTACTGACCGCGCAAATTTTCGATCCAAATGGTTATGTGGGGCCTGTAGTAATCATGGCCAAAATAATTTTGCAAAGTATTTGGAAGGCGAATATGAGTTGGGACACCCCGGTACCAGATGAAATATACCGTAAATGGCAGCAGTTTCAACAGCAGTTAGCGCAGATAACAGAGATTCGACTTCCGCGTTGGATTGTAATTAGTCATAACAGGAACATTTCACTACATGGCTTTTCAGATGCTTCGTTGATGGCATATGGAGCTGTTTTATATATACGAGTTGAATCAGAGGAATACGTGGAATGCAATCTTATAGCAGCGAAGTCGCATGTGGCACCAGTGAAATTCATGACAGTACCAAGACTGAAACTCTGTGCAGCGAAGTAATTGAGTGAACTCGCGCACACATTTAAGTTATCGTCCAGGCTTACTGATATCAAAACTACGTTATGGTCAGATTCTCAAATAGTACTAGCATGGCTCAATAAAGATCACTCAAGGCTAAAAATCTTTGTGAACAATCGAGTGCAAAAAATTCAACGATTAACAGCTGATGCAGATTGGCGCTTTGTAACATCGGCGGATAGTCCAGCAGATTTGCTTAGTCGAAGAACGTCGATAACAGAACTTCAAAGTGCACATATGTGGTGGCATGGACCTGAATGGTTACCTAGGCAGGCTGTCCACTGGCCAGAGGTGCGACCAAGTCAATCGGGTGACATATTGAATGATATTGCTAAAGAGGAGAAGAATTCCACACGGGAGGATAATGGAAAGATAAGAAACTCATTCAAGTTAAATTTGGCCATGAGCATCACGCTCCGGGAGGTTGATCTACTCTCACGCGCGTCAAGTGCATGTGCTCTAGCTCGCTTGACGGCTGGATTTTTCGGTTCGTTCACAACTCGCGACAACGAGCACAACATCATGATCGACGCCTGAGTGGTCCACTGATGAACGAGACGTTGAAAGAGCTATGGAGTATTGGATCCGTGAGGAGCAAGCAATTTACTAAGCACGTGAGATTAAAGTGTTGAAAGAGTCATCAGATCCAAGCGTTGAGAGAACAAGCTCGGTATTTAAATTCAATCCACAGATTGATAGACAGGGTGTATTGCGAATGAATGGTTGGCTTAATCAAACACTGATATCGGAGCAACAAAGAAATCCAGTACTTTTGCCAGATGTTAGTCCATTAGCGAAACTTTTGATTCGGCAAGCACATACATGTACCTTGCTTGGCGGACCACGCGAAATGATAGCTTATTTACGTCGTAAGTTTTGGATCACAAACCTGCGCCGGGCAATTCACACAAGCAACTTACAGTGTATTGCATGCACTCGACAACGACAACAGGGGATACAGCAGATGATGGGGGAATTGCCCGCGGACCGTGTGTAGCCTTGTCGACCCTTTCGTCATTCTGGCGTCGACTATGCTGGCCCGTTTCTTTTAAGAGCTCGAGGAGGCAGATGCAACTTTCTCAAGAAAAAAAATATGTTGCTGTTTTCGTGTGTATGGTTACTAAGGCTGTGCACATAGAATTAGTTGACAGTTTGTCTACTGCGGATTTCATCCAAGCTTTTTTACATCCATGGAGTGATAATGGAAATAATTTTACGGGCGCAGAAAAAGAGTTAGCGAGAATGTTACGCAGTTGGAATGGCATGAATATGGCCAAAAACTTACAAGAATATGGCACGGAATGGCAGTTTATTACTCCAACGGCTGCTCATCAAGGCGGATTATGGGAGGCAGCAATCAAGTCCATGAAATTTCATTTGCGTAGAATTGTTGGTCCCCATAAACTAACCAGTAATGCTTTCAGAGTGATTCTAGCTCAAACAAGCGCAGTAATGAATTCTCGACCACTGTCAGCGCAATCTGATGACCCAGATGATCTATCTTTCTTGACGTCGGCACATTTTTATAGGTGAACCTATAATTCAGCCATTTGGGGCAAATGTGCCAGAAATTCCAAATAATAAATTGAAACTCGCGGCTCAGGTACAGAAAATGACACAGTCTCTATGGAAAATATGGTCGCAGGATTACCTGAATGAGTTGCAACAACGACCAAAATGGAATAAAGCACAGCAAACTTGAAAGTAGGCGACCTAGTGTTGAGACGCGAGGATAACATACCACCAACACTTTGGAAAACAGCGCGTGTGGTTGAGATATTTACAGGTTCAGATGGACTTGTGCGGAACGCACGTCTTAAAGTGGCAACATCTGATTGGGAATTTGGCGGAGTACAAAAAAAGAAAGTAACTTTGGAGAGACCAGTGCAAAGATTGTGCCGGCTTCCAGTATACTTAAGTATACTTAATACAGTCTATTTTAAAGGAGTTATCGAAAACACTGACTAAGCTTGGAATTTCCAGCTGGCACCAGCAAGCGAGACAAAAATGGCTGGCGCAAATTCTTAGATGAGGCCAAGACCGACATACGGTTGTAGCGCCAACTAAGTAAGTATGGCGATTCTGAATGAGTTTTTTCGGTTCAATCGAATTTCAATGAATTCTTGCCACGTCGCAAGTCAACTGATAATTGTGTGCTGAATATTGACGGCACAGAAGTTGTAGAGGAGTAATGCGTAAGATTTTTTTGGCCTGACGCTGACTAGCAACTTAAATTGATTAAATAAATAACAGAGAAAAGTATCTTCTGGCCTCGGGCTGTTGCACAAATTTAAAAGATTTTCAGTCGACACCAAATACTTAATTTGCATGGCACTGTCGTACATGCTGATGACCTGGGCATATAAAAGTACAGCTCAACTCAAGCTGTAACGGCTGCAGAACAAATCCATAAAAGCGATCTTCAACTTGCACCCGCGTTTCTCTTCTAGACTGCTGTACAGTCCGACATTTAAATGAATATTGCCAATAGCGTCTCTGCACAAGTACGAACTGATTCTTCAAGACTATAAAAACTTAAAAAACACTAGTTATAACACGACGCAGCTATCAACGCGCACGCATACTATTAACACAAGGAACAGAGGTGATTTGGTTGTGGCTAGATGCAAGGGAAACTGGGGGCGATGGAACAATGTAACATGTCTGACTGTCTCAACCTGGCGAGGCCAGCATAATCTTTGTGAAATCGCCTCAAGTCGACTCAAACCTCCACGTGGTGTTTCCTGGGCAACGTCAAAACTGACAAACGTTAGTTTGGCAGCTAATCTGAGCGGCGGGCCTCCCTAGGCTTAAAATAGGTTGTGAGTTGGGTTTGAAGCCCACCCGTAAAAACCAATTTCAATGAAAACTAATAAGAATAGAAAAAAAACTGATCCCCAAATCTGATGACGACCTCCGCAAACGAAAAACTGATAATGATTTACGGATATGCACCTGGAATGTCCGAACCCTTAATTGGGAAGGTGCCTCTATCCAACTGACTGATGTCTTGGAAAGATACAAAGCTGATATCACTGCTATCCAAGAAATGCGATGGAAGGGACAGGGTTGCATTCGGCATGCACCCTGTGATATCTACTACAGCGGCCATGCGGAGAAGCACGAGTTTGGATGCTGATTTGTAGTTGTCAAGAGACTACGGCCCCACGTCCTGCGATTCACACTTGTGAACGAACGACTTGCCATAATCCGCATCAAGGTTAGATTTTTCAATATAAGCCTAATATGTGCGCACGCTCCGACAGAAGACAAGGACGATGAGATCAAGGAAATTTTCTACGAGCGCCTTGAAAATGCTTACGAGCGCTGCCCCCGCCACGACGTAAAAATCGTGCTTGGTGACTTCAACGCTAAGGTGGGCAAGGAAAATATTTTTGGTCCAACAGTCGGAAAGTTCAGCCTCCACGACAACACCTTCGATAACGGAATGAGGCTGATTGACTTCGCCGCATCACGAAACATGGTCGTAAGTAGCACTAGATTCAAGCATCTCAATATTCATAAAGCCACCTGGATGTCCCCTGATCAAAAAACAAAAAATCAAATTGATCACGTTTTGATCGACGGAAGGCACTCTTCCAGTGTATTGGATGTACGCACGATCCGTGGTGCAAACATTGACTCGGATCACTATCTTGATGCAGCCAAGATCCGTACACGTCTGTGCGCAGCTAAGAATACACGCAACCCTACACAGAGAAAGCTAGACGTCGACAAGCTGCAATCGAAACAGACAGCCGATGCTTTCGCCACTCGACTCTCACTCCTGCTTCAAAGCACTCCTCCAATCGATGATATATGCGCGCAGTGGACACACATTTCCAACTCCATGCGTGCGGCTGTTGAAGAGGTGATTGGCTACCAACGCCCTCGCCGAAACCAGTGGTACGACCAGGATTGTCGCGACGCCACTGCAGACAAAGACGCCGCTTACAAAGCCACCCTGCAGTCGGTTGTAACGCGCGCTGCTAAGGAGCGATACAAAGAAAAGAGGAGGGAAGAGAGACATATTTTCAGGCGGAAAAAAAGAGAGGCAGAAAAGCGCGAGTGACAGGAATGAGGCCCGAAAATTTTTTAAAAAATAATACGCCTTGCCGATGGTTTTAAAACCGGGGCCTCTTCCTGCAAGGATGAAAACGGGAATCTAGTGACAGATGTCCAGAGTACACTGACGTTATGGAGGGAACACTTCTCTAAGCTTCTTAATGGCGACGCTGACAACAATCCCGCCAACAGAGATGATATTCCGGAAACCCCAATTTTGGATGAAAGCGTTGAGGTTCCGCTGCCCGACTATGATGAAGTTCTGACAGCTATAGCTCGGCTTAAAAATAAAGCCGCGGGAGCTGATGACTTACCTGCTGAGCTGTTTAAGAGCGGAGGCGAAGCTCTACTTAAATACATTCACGAGCTTCTATGCAGAATATGGTCGGAAGAATTCATTCCGAACGATTGGAATCTCAGTGTGCTCTGCCCAATCCACAAGAAAGGCGATCCCACTATCTGTGCCAATTACCGTGGGATAAGCCTTCTTAATATCGCTTATAAGGTTCTGTCGAGCGTTTTATGTGAAAGATTGAAGCCCATTGTAAACAAACTGATCGGACCTTATCAGTGTGGCTTCAGACCTGGAAAGTCCACCATCGACCAGATTTTCACGCTACGTCAAATCTTGGAGAAGACTCAAGAAAAACAAGTCGACACCCACCATCTTTTTGTCGACTACAAAGCCGCCTTCGACAGCCCAATAAGGAAGCACCTGTACTCCACCATGTCTGAATTTGGTATTCCTGCAAAACTAATACGACTTTGCAGGATGACACTGAGCAACACCAGCAGCGCAGTTAAAATCGGGAAGGACCTCTCCCCACCATTTATTACCAAACGAGGTTTCAGACAAGGTGATTCCTTATCGTGCGACTTTTTCAACCTAATGATGGAAAAGATCATCCGAGCTGCTGATCTGAGACGTAGTGGCACAATATTCTACAAGAGTGTTATGCTGCTTACGTATACTGATGACATAGATATCGTGCATTGGCCATAATACGCGCGAAGTCAGTGCAGCATTTTCCAGATTAGAAAGAGAGTCAAGTCGAATGGGTCTGGCAGTGAATGCAGATAAGACGAAATACTTAGTGTCAACAAACAAACAGTCCCAGCGTCTTGGAACCCACGTTACCGTTGACAATACCTCCTTCGAGGTTGTGAAGAACTTCGTCTATCTGGGATCCAGCATTAATTCAACCAACGACATCAGCATTGAGATCAAACGAATAATAACTCTTGCCAACAGGTGTTACTTTGGGCTCAGTAGGCAATTAAAAAGCAGAGCCCTCTCTCGACGAACGAAAATCACGCTCTATAAATCGCTCATCATGCCCGTCCTACTTTACGCATCACAAACCTGGACGATGAGCAGTTTAGATGAAAAGACTTTAGGAGCATTCGAGAGAAAGATTCTTCGTAAGATCTACGGACCAATCTGCGTCAATGGCGAGTACCGAATACGGTGGAATGATGAACTGTATGAGCTGTACGCTGACATCGACATAGTCAAGCGCATTAAAATCGAGCGGCTTCGCTGGCTTGGTCATGTTCAGCGCATGAAAGACGATGCTCCAGTGAAGAAAACATTCGATTCGGTACCCAGCGGCGGTCAACGCAGAAGAGGACGACCGCATCTTCGTTGGAAAGACCAAGTAGAGGACAACCTGACGAAGCTTGGAATTTCCAACTGGCGCCAGCAAGCGAAAGACAGAAATGGCTGGCGCAAATTCTTAGATGAGGCCAAGACCGACATACGGGTGTAGCGCCAACTAAGTAAGTAAGTAAGATGCAAGTTCGAGATGACAAAGCAACGATACTCCTAAGCAGGACCGTCGATTTCCAACAGCTTGCCATCAGTATGTAAGACCGTTTATTTGATTTTAAAGTATAATCTTGTAAATGAATCTCTTAAAAAAAAAAACTTCAATGGAACTCCTGCATGCGAGTACCACAACAAATTCCTTAATTTGTCCATCAAACAACGATGCATCGGCAAAGAGTCTGGAAAAATTCTTAGCCGAATTGTCGATAGAATATGGTATTCCGACAATAGCAATGACTGAGCTATTAAAAAAATTGCAAACTATTGATGGAAGCTTACCAGCGGAAGTTCGAAATTTGAGGAGAACACCAAGAAAACAAAATATTTTTGAAATGGGGATCGGCTCGTATATTCATGTCTTCAAAAGTGTTTAACAGATTTTCTATACAAAAATGCAAAAAACCAAAAATTATGTACATTAAATGGCTTGGTCTTAAACTTTGGAATTGATGGGTTTCTTCTTTTCAAAAGTTCAAAACAGAATCTTTGGCCGATTATGCTAAGTAATGACGAATTTCCGGATGTGTTTTAGTTGGCTGCAGCACGTGCTTTTCTGCTGAACATAAAATCACATTCAGGCTATTTCTGTTGTACTAAGTGCATTAAAAAAAGGATAAAGCTATAAACGACGGATAACTCTTCCGTCATGCAATGAACAGACTAGAACTGGTGAAACATTTAAGCCGAACTCATCCTGAACATCACACCAAGCTAGAGCCACTTCTGCTAGAATCCTTAAACATTGATTACTTTAGCCAATTTCCGTTGGACTATATGCATGCTGTGTGCTTGGGAATGGCACGACAACTTCTTAAACTTTGGACAAAAAAGAAATGTGCAGTTTATTCGTTTACGAGATTACAAATTGAGAAGATATCTGGCGAAAACATTTGAAAAAACCTTTACCAGACAACCGTTTCAATTAAGTTATCTACGAAGGAAAAAAGTACTCTTTAAAATCTCCAGACAATTATTGCTATTCTTTAAACAAAATTTATATGATCTCAAAAATTATTTATAAAGACTATGATATTAACATTGTTGGAAGAGAAGTAAAAGAATTTGAGAGTTTCTACGATTTTGATCAAAACACTAATATTTTAAATGTATACAAAAAACAAGTAGCTTAAATATTTCTCCCACCGAAACACTTATCTTACTTCATACATACTATTCAGTCAAAATGTCTTCATTTCCATTTAGAATTGTCCTCAGTGCTGCATATTTTTACACCTTTATTTTAAACTTACTATGTATAAAAACATGTTAATTTTGGAATCGAAGCAGGATCTGGTAAAATATATATTTATATTAGTTTCTTGTTAATAGTATTTTGTTCTCTTAATTCCTATTTAAAATTAGATCTGCCTACTCATGACTTGAACATCATGTAACTTAGCATCGAAACAAACGAAAATTCCAAAAATATTACCAATCCGACAAAAAATAAATCAAAAGTTACCCTATATGGTAATGTTTTGAAGTTTGTGCGCATGTAAATAGCAAAATATATATAATTTTCTTTATTACATATATGTAGAAATTCGTGACAGACTTAAAACTGTAATACAACAAAATGAAAAATCTCTGGAAGAAAATTTAAAAATTATCAATAATTTTTCAGAAGAGTTTGTGGCATTAAGACGACAAGTAGAAGAATTAATAAAAACATCAAAAGGTCTACAACTTTAAAATCGTTTGCTTCCAGAACTTCCTATTACATCAAAAGATAATATATTAAAATTTTAAGCTGACTTAAAATTGAATAAAGATATGCAGAAAGATTGGTATGAGACTCTGAAATTTTACTGAGTTTAAGTTTGTTGTTCTGCCTTTTCAGATAGATAAATTTTGCCGCCAAAACAACGATGACGTCACAAAATTCATCACATGTAATTTGAAATTGATTTTCGGCGAAAATAAATTAGCATCACACTTCTCATGGACAAATTCAGTTCGAATATATCTATTAAAGAATCCCATATAATTCAAGCTCTAAAAGGTACTTTTGCAGTAAAAAAAAACCTTAATCCCTCTATTTTGAACAATATTATCATAATTTAAAGTAAGACTTGGAAAACATGCTGCTCTTTACCAATAAAAATAGGCGGCATTCACACACTAAAGTGCTTAAAATTTTAAAAATCAGAAAAAACATGGTTTTGGTATAATTTTTGTTATTAATATTTAATAACATGGTTATTTATTTATTTATTTATTGGCCAAACAAGGCAATGCAATTTACTTATTCTAACTTATTCTAACAGGTTTTGTTTACTTATTACTAAGTTAAGATTACTAAGTTTTTTGTTTTTCTTCTCCCCGTTCCCTGTTTTTATTTTATTTTTTATTTGGTGCTCTTAGTGGGCATACTCCGCCCACCGGATTGACATGATTTCAAAAACCATGTCAAAACTAAGAGAAGAGGAGGAAAACAAGAGAGACTATATACACACTTAAGATACGATGTATATATATTATTCTTAAAGACTATAAGGACAAAAGGACGTAAATGGGAGATTTGGAGAGGGATGTTAAAGAATTTTGATTTATTTAATTAAATGCTTATACATATAAATCCATACATGTATGTAGTTTATCTGAAGCCTGGGTTAATTCTGATTACTGAGTGATTTATATAGTGTTTGCTTGAAAGAGGATTTGGGCATAGAAGGTGAGTAGTATATAGAGATATTATTAAATTCTCTGCAACAACGATTGATGGGTTCATTATTTGCATATGTAGTTTGGTGCTGATATTCAGTTAACAATCGAGTATGCCTAGTGCGCCTAATTGGATTGTTAAAGGAAATCATATTAGAAATATATTCGCTGTGAATAGCACCATTAATTACATCAAATGTGAAGCATGAGCCCAATAACGATCTTCTTGTTGATAGTGGCATCAAATTTAAAAGGCTGAGTCTATGTTCATATGATGGAAGGCTACAATAATCATGGGGGTTGTACATATCTCTAAGCGCGTATAGGAAGAACTGCTTTTGAATAGACTCAATTCTTTCTCTATGGGAATCGAAAGATGGATTCCAAATTATGCATGCATATTCAAGTATTGGGCGCACTAATGCACGGTACAAGGACGTAGTGACCCATATATTCTTGAATTCATTTGCACGTATTTTTATAAAACCGAGCTGTTTGCTGGCCCTGGACACAATTTTATCATAGTGCAGATTAAAGCGCATCTTGCAATCTAAGACAACTCCATGATCCACTATATGGTTGACCCTTTTTAGTTCGGTACTATTGAGGTGGTAGGTATGTAATGTTACGTTGCTTTTACGAGAAAAGCTAATAACATTGCATTTATTGACATTAAGATGTAGTTTATTTTGAAAACACCATTGCTCAAGAGACAACAATTTTGATTGCAAAAAATTTACATCTACATCTGATTGAATTGAATAGTACATTTTTAAATCATCTGCATCGGATATGAATATGTTGAAAAGAAGAGGACCAAGATGACTACCTTGCGGAAATCCCGAGGTATGGACCCCGCAACACCAAATTTTTCTAACTTATATATAAGAATGTTGTGATCAACTCGATCAAAAGCTTTACTGAAATCAGTATAAACAGCATCTATTTGGTGCCCTTTTTCCATTTTGACTAAAATATCTGATACCATAATCATGAGATTAGTGGTGGTAGATCGCCCTTTTCGGAACCCGTGTTGCTGCTCATTTAGACGTGGGTTAATGAAACTTGTTAGCTTTTCACAAATAAGTTTTTCAAAAAGTTTTGGAATGGCTGACAAGATTGCTATGCCTCTATAATTTTCAACTGATCTTTTATCACCATTCTTGTAAATTGGCGTAAGATGGGATGATTTCCAATATGAAGGAAATGTCCCACAAACCAGTGATTCGTTAAAGATTATGTGTAATAGCAATAGCAGTTGGTCTAAACATCGCACCAAAAAGCTTGTAGGTATTATAATAGTTGAGCTAGGAGAAGTTTCAGATAAGGTGGTAGGAAGACAAAAGACCTCCTTAAAGTGATCGGCATAAAAGTTGCTTATTTCAAGAGAATTGGACGAAGTGACATTACCTTTAAACATAGACGATGGATAGCCGCTAGATTTGCGCTTCATGTTAACAAAGTCAAAGAATTTTCTCGGCTCTTGGACATTTTTTCTCCGATGATGTTCGTGTACAACTTGTACGCTTCTTCTGACTTGATAGAGAACTCTCTTGATAGCTCGTCATATCTAAGCTTCAGTTCATCGCTTATATTATCAGTGTTTTTGAGAAGTTTGTAGATTTTATTTCTTTGATTCCTCAAAAATCTGAGATTGTTGTCTAGCCATGGTTCTGTGGGCTTATTCTTTTTCTTTATTATTGGCACATAACTTTCGATAGCGGTAAAAATGTGCTGATAAAATATAGAGACAGCACTGTCTAAATCTAAATTGAATAGAATATGATTCCAATTTAGAGAACTAAAATAACATTTTATTCTTTCATAATCGGCGTTGAGGTAATCGTACGCAGTGGTGTGATTATAAGACTGGGTAAAATTGATGTCATTAGCAGAGAAAACAACTTTTAAGGCTGTATGATGAACAGTGTTGGTTAATAAATTTTCTGCTCCCATGCATGGACTAACCTTCACTTCTTCATACGAGTTAGTACAAATTAGGTCCAACCATCTGCCATTCTGATTTTGTACAGAAGAGACTTGCTGCAAGTCACTGCCGTAAAAGGTGCTAAGTTAGTTGAAGTCTATGGCATTAGAAAGATTTACTGGAAGAAGAAAGTTGTCGTTTTCATCGGTGACAAAAGATATATTTGGGCGTTTGAAGTCACCAAGAATAACAACTTTATCTTCCACTTTTAGGGAGGAGGTAAAGGTGATCAGTGTTTCACATAGCTCGTTGTATGTTTTTTCACTTGAGCCGGGAGGAATGTAAACGACACCTATGTACACATTGAGACTTTTGCCTGAACAAACTCTAATAATTCGGTGATCGAACAGTTTATGGTTAGGTGTGTCTATTAGCTCACTTGAAAGGGAATTGTGAGATGCTACAAGGACACCACCTCCTCGAGAAAGACCTGTAGAGGAGTAGTCCCGATCCTTTCTGAAGACAGTCCAATTGCTATCAAGAATTTCCTCATTATTGAAGGTTTCGTTTAGCCATGTCTCAGTGAATACTAGGACATTGAAGTGGCATGATTTAGCGTCAACATAAAGTTTGTTTAATTTGCTTCTCATGCCGCCACAGTTATGGTAGAATATATTTAAGAAAGAAGATTTAGGAACGATAATATTGCTGTTGCTCTTTACGAGATTTTTGAAGAAGAGAAACACCGAGGTGCTCGTGAAAGCGGACAAATAAATTACGCAAGTCTTCAACACCGGTAGGAAGACCTTCTTGCTGAATTAATACTCTAAGATTAGTTTTGGTCTTGCCTTCAATGCATGTTGAATCAGGGGCTTTATACATATAAGCGAGATACAGGCGAACATTGTTATAAACGTTGTTCTCCCTGAGGCGAGAAAGGGCATATCTGCTCTCAGTGCCTTCGCAAGAGTTTAGTGTCAATTTCAATTTTGGAGGAAGTAGGGGGTCTAAAAATGACGTAGGACTACCAGGTTGATTGCAAAGCTCGTTTGAAACTGAAGATGGTTTTGGTAAACCACTTCCGGTTGGTGGTGAAGGATTAAGAGTATGAGAATGGATAAAATTTGGATATTTCTCACAATTGGTTTCATTATTGTTAAGATTAAATGACACCCGTTTACGTGTTTGATGAGTTGGCGGTTTAGATGCTAAATTGCTTCCAGTAATCATCTTATTATAAGATGAAGCCGTATTCTGGTTAATTATGGGAGAAAATATGGGAAAAATGCTAGTTTTCAGATTCCAATTAGAATCTAAATTATGGTGGGACTTAGGTTGCACAAACTTGTTTGATGAATAAGGTTTGGATTCAAGAACAGGTAGGTTTACATTTCTTTTATATAGAGGATTCTTAGAATTAAGATTAGAATTAGAATAAGAGTTTAACTTAGATTTAGAGTTAGGACGGGAATTTATATACGGAAAAGAGTTAGAGCAAGAACTATAATTACTTTTAGATAATGGATTCTTGTTAATGTTAGGATTCCTTTCAGAAGATTCGATTCTTGAACTGCCAGAACTTTGTAAAGATCTTGATGTCTTAGAATTTTTCCCAGGCTTATTCGTCTATTCGGTTATTAACCAGTCGCCTTGTCTCTCACTGCTGTTGTTCAAGAACATCCACGCATATTGACTTGGGATATTTAGTTTAAAACTGCAGAATTTTTTTGCTTTATTGGGATATCTTTGAACAGTTTGTAATAGATATGCCAAATTTATTACGAAAGTAAGTGCTCATCCAGGATATAGTTGTTTTAACTGATGGGCCCTTAATGAACAGAGTGGTCTTGTCAATTTCTTTAGAATCATGTAGTTTCTTTATTCTATTCTGCCATTGAGTTGAAGTCCATGACGTTCCAAACTTATGGATTAAGTTGGTACGAGGGGCTGCAATTGGTGGTGAGTTGCAAGGTGAGGTGGCAGAGGGACACCAGGTTGTGAGTTATTGGTATTTTTGTTTTGTTTTGGAGAAATTGTTGATGAACGAATAGAATGAGCTATTGTGGGTACTGTTGATGGTGGAGATCCGATTTGGGGTGGATTCATTGTAACATTTTGAGGAGTAGCAATCGGTGTTATATGTTCCGTAGTGTCATAGGCAGTTAAAGAATTCAGATTAGCTGGTAAAGAGGTGACCTGTGGCAAACGAATAGATGCTTCCATTATTTCCTCGAAAATAGAGGAAGAGTTATGATGAGAGGCTTGTGGATAACTTATTTCAGCTCTATTGGGTGCAGATCTTATTTCATCCACTACATCTGCAAGCGTCACTCGAAACACTTCAAGATCATCACTGAGATCACTTATTTTTTGATGTAATATTTCCAGTATTGGATCTGATTGCGGAGGTGATGGTTGGAGTTTGCCTGATCGATATCCACAGTGCGATATCCACATCATAGCGCAAAGATGTTAGCATGCTCAGTATATTTTTGGCTGTATGATCATTTTTTAAAACGTCGAGGCTTTTTTTTTACTTCTATATTAAGCTCGCTTATGGCCGTTTTCCAAATAAAATTTTTTTCGCTATCTTTGACTAAATCAGTTAGAATTCTCAAGTTTTTAGAAACATTTGAGATATCCGAGTTATTTGCTTTGCAGATGGACTCTACCCTTGCAAGATCATCGGATACGTGAGTCATTATTTCGAAATTTGGTATTTTACTGATGACTTGCTTATTAGCCGAATGCATCACGTTCAAGGAGTCGCTAAGACATTTTATGGCGAGCATAACATGGGATAGTGATAGATCCATGCACTCATCACAGAAGAATTTTAAATGTGATGTGTATTCTTGAAAGTAGTTTAAACTTCTTTTAGTCATTCCTACACAAGTGCCGTGGTAAGATTTTCCGCAAAGACCATTGCAACTTAGCTTAATTGCACCTTTGTCCTCAATAGAGCAGTTAATTTTGGCACAAGCAGGTTCCATTGTTTATTGTTTACTTTATTTGGTTGTTTATAAAAAGTTTTTTTTTTACTTTTGATATTTGCACTTATTTCAGGTGCACTTAAAAGTTGGAGTGGGCTGTTTCTCTTATTGTTATTGTTATTGCTTAATTGCAATATTCACACTTTTTCTTATTGTTAATGTTGTTGCTTTATTGCGATATTCACACTTTTTCGCGGCACACTTATACGCATCTGCACATATATATAGGTTAGAGAACAAATAGAATAGCACAATGAACTATTGATCCAGTGAAATGTGTGTGTTTTTTTTTTACTTTATTTAATTTGTTACAAAGGTCTTTTGGATAATTTTTATTGTTTTTTTTATTTAATTTTAGGTGATTAAAATTGCAAGCCGAAAGAAACAAGCACAAATTCTTGAAAGTTAAATGTAAGAGCGGGTTAAAAAGCACGACTGAACTGTTTGCGGTTTCATCTGCAATTTCATGCCATATGTAGGGATCGATGCATCGTTCTTAAAAACATCGATGTTTGAAAATATCGATGTTCACTTGACATTTATCGATGTTTAAAAACATCGGTTATAAGACCGATATATCGATAGTTTTCCGATGTTTTCATTTTTGTATTAGGCCTGGTACTGAGTAAATATAAAGTATTATTTTTATAGATTACATATTTTTTATTTGCACTCTAATATAAAATTTGAAAGAAAGAACAATTTCTTACAAAGTATGGACGTAGAAAAAATTTACAAAAAAAAAAGGAATCGACTAAATTTCTGTATTTTATATGAAAAAATAATTTTTTTGTCATTTTTCTTTCGACCTCAGAAAATGTGTGGTTTTTTTTTTTGTTCATATAAAACAGTTTTTTTTTTCAAAATTTTGTGAAAAAAAAATCTCACATAAGTTTCGTTTTTGTAAACTTTTTTATGTCGGTTTTTCGTATGAAGATTTTTTTTTTTCATATTTGCCGAACTCGTCTTATCTTGAATTGAAAGAAATTAAAAATTCACTTCAACAACAAAAAATACTGGCCCAAAATAGAGTTATTCAAAGACACACTGTACTGGTCACTATGCGTGAAACCAGTTTTTTGTGTACATGAACTGTGCTTGATTGTATTATTGTGGTAAACTAATAAATAATATGACCACTTCGCTTATGTGTGCGTATCAGTCACTCGTCACTACCATAATATAATAAACAAGGTAATATCACGATACAATCACCAGGTAGTATAAATCGCGACTGCGTTGCAGAATAGCCATCGTTCGTTAAATTTTTCGGTCGAAATATATTAGGCTAAAAATAAGCGAACGATATCGATGTTTTTCCTTTTCAGACCGATGCATCGACGATTTATCGCTCATAAGAACATCGATGTTAACATCGTAAGTTTATGAACGATACATCGTCGATGACGATACTATCGATGTATCGTTTGCATCCCTAGCCATATGGCATGGCCGCTTTTTAATGTCTGTTTACGCGAAACATTTTTGAGATAAATTTTATATTTTTTGTACTTAACATTATTACATTAATATTAACTTAAATTACAATTATTTTTTCAGATGGTTGCGTGCTTTTACAATTATGTGATATTTCAATAATGCAAAAGACCAATTTAAAAAACCGAAAAAGGCAGCATCTAAAGGAACTGACAAACTCTAACTCTTTACTAACAATCAACATTAAATTGTTTTATCTTTTTATTGCAATGAATTGACATAAGTATATATTCAATTTAATTTATTTTTAAAAAAGATATTGGGAAAAATAATGCAGTGTTATTCACTATTTTCGAATTATTTGCAGGAAGATAAGTACGCCAATTAATTTTATTCTGAATTAGAAGCTAACTGTCGAAACAACATTTCGTACCGAAATTTTAACTAGATTAGAAGTAAAATAAGTAAGATTTATTGAATATCTTCATTTAATAGTGTTCGCAATGACGCCCAGTTGATTGCTTCCGATTTGTATCGCGGCCAAACGTAGACTGCTCTATATTGCAAGCTGTCGCTCTGTTGCAGTCTACTATATGCAAGTGTGTGCTTACACACACGCTAACAGTTCGGCCAATCCTATTTTACTTAAAATAAATAATCAACGTTTTATTATTATTTTGATCACTCGACCTGAAATTACGATTTCGTAACGAAATCTAGTTAAAATTTCGGTACGAAATGTTGTTTCGACAGTTAGCTTCTAATTCAAAATATAAAATTAATTGGCGTACTTATCTTCCTGCAAATAATTCGAAAATAGTGAATAACACTGCATTATTTTTCCCAATATCTTTTTTAAAAATAAATTAAATTGAATATATACTTATGTCAATTCATTGCAATAAAAAGATAAAACAATTTAATGTTGATTGTTAGTAAAGAGTTAGAGTTTGTCAGTTCCTTTAGATGCTGCCTTTTTCGGTTTTTTAAATTGGTCTTTTGCATTATTGAAATATCACATAATTGTAAAAGCACGCAACCATCTGAAAAAATAATTGTAATTTAAGTTAATATTAATGTAATAATGTTAAGTACAAAAAATATAAAATTTATCTCAAAAATGTTTCGCGTAAACAGACATTAAAAAGCG
Source organism: Dichetophora obliterata (assembly GCA_963920525.1). Classification (NCBI taxonomy): domain Eukaryota; kingdom Metazoa; phylum Arthropoda; class Insecta; order Diptera; family Sciomyzidae; genus Dichetophora; species Dichetophora obliterata. Next base: position 155,028,615 of record OY986437.1, on the reverse strand, counting down.
GCCATGCCATATGGCTAGGGATGCAAACGATACATCGATAGTATCGTCATCGACGATGTATCGTTCATAAACTTACGATGTTAACATCAATGTTCTTATGAGCGATAAATCGTCGATGCATCGGTCTGAAAAGGAAAAACATCGATATCGTTCGCTTATTTTTAGCCTAATATATTTCGACCGAAAAATTTAACGAACGATGGCTATTCTGCAACGCAGTCGCGATTTATACTACCTGGTGATTGTATCGTGATATTACCTTGTTTATTATATTATGGTAGTGACGAGTGACTGATACGCACACATAAGCGAAGTGGTCATATTATTTATTAGTTTACCACAATAATACAATCAAGCACAGTTCATGTACACAAAAAACTGGTTTCACGCATAGTGACCAGTACAGTGTGTCTTTGAATAACTCTATTTTGGGCCAGTATTTTTTGTTGTTGAAGTGAATTTTTAATTTCTTTCAATTCAAGATAAGACGAGTTCGGCAAATATGAAAAAAAAAAAATCTTCATACGAAAAACCGACATAAAAAAGTTTACAAAAACGAAACTTATGTGAGATTTTTTTTTCACAAAATTTTGAAAAAAAAAACTGTTTTATATGAACAAAAAAAAAAACCACACATTTTCTGAGGTCGAAAGAAAAATGACAAAAAAATTATTTTTTCATATAAAATACAGAAATTTAGTCGATTCCTTTTTTTTTTGTAAATTTTTTCTACGTCCATACTTTGTAAGAAATTGTTCTTTCTTTCAAATTTTATATTAGAGTGCAAATAAAAAATATGTAATCTATAAAAATAATACTTTATATTTACTCAGTACCAGGCCTAATACAAAAATGAAAACATCGGAAAACTATCGATATATCGGTCTTATAACCGATGTTTTTAAACATCGATAAATGTCAAGTGAACATCGATATTTTCAAACATCGATGTTTTTAAGAACGATGCATCGATCCCTACATATGGCATGAAATTGCAGATGAAACCGCAAACAGTTCAGTCGTGCTTTTTAACCCGCTCTTACATTTAACTTTCAAGAATTTGTGCTTGTTTCTTTCGGCTTGCAATTTTAATCACCTAAAATTAAATAAAAAAAAACAATAAAAATTATCCAAAAGACCTTTGTAACAAATTAAATAAAGTAAAAAAAAACACACACATTTCACTGGATCAATAGTTCATTGTGCTATTCTATTTGTTCTCTGACCTATATATATGTGCAGATGCGTATAAGTGTGCCGCGAAAAAGTGTGAATATCGCAATAAAGCAACAACATTAACAATAAGAAAAAGTGTGAATATTGCAATTAAGCAATAACAATAACAATAAGAGAAACAGCCCACTCCAACTTTTAAGTGCACCTGAAATAAGTGCAAATATCAAAAGTAAAAAAAAAACTTTTTATAAACAACCAAATAAAGTAAACAATAAACAATGGAACCTGCTTGTGCCAAAATTAACTGCTCTATTGAGGACAAAGGTGCAATTAAGCTAAGTTGCAATGGTCTTTGCGGAAAATCTTACCACGGCACTTGTGTAGGAATGACTAAAAGAAGTTTAAACTACTTTCAAGAATACACATCACATTTAAAATTCTTCTGTGATGAGTGCATGGATCTATCACTATCCCATGTTATGCTCGCCATAAAATGTCTTAGCGACTCCTTGAACGTGATGCATTCGGCTAATAAGCAAGTCATCAGTAAAATACCAAATTTCGAAATAATGACTCACGTATCCGATGATCTTGCAAGGGTAGAGTCCATCTGCAAAGCAAATAACTCGGATATCTCAAATGTTTCTAAAAACTTGAGAATTCTAACTGATTTAGTCAAAGATAGCGAAAAAAATTTTATTTGGAAAACGGCCATAAGCGAGCTTAATATAGAAGTAAAAAAAAAGCCTCGACGTTTTAAAAAATGATCATACAGCCAAAAATATACTGAGCATGCTAACATCTTTGCGCTATGATGTGGATATCGCACTGTGGATATCGATCAGGCAAACTCCAACCATCACCTCCGCAATCAGATCCAATACTGGAAATATTACATCAAAAAATAAGTGATCTCAGTGATGATCTTGAAGTGTTTCGAGTGACGCTTGCAGATGTAGTGGATGAAATAAGATCTGCACCCAATAGAGCTGAAATAAGTTATCCACAAGCCTCTCATCATAACTCTTCCTCTATTTTCGAGGAAATAATGGAAGCATCTATTCGTTTGCCACAGGTCACCTCTTTACCAGCTAATCTGAATTCTTTAACTGCCTATGACACTACGGAACATATAACACCGATTGCTACTCCTCAAAATGTTACAATGAATCCACCCCAAATCGGATCTCCACCATCAACAGTACCCACAATAGCTCATTCTATTCGTTCATCAACAATTTCTCCAAAACAAAACAAAAATACCAATAACTCACAACCTGGATCTCCCTCTGCCACCTCACCTTGCAACTCACCACCAATTGCAGCCCCTCGTACCAACTTAATCCATAAGTTTGGAACGTCATGGACTTCAACTCAATGGCAGAATAGAATAAAGAAACTACATGATTCTAAAGAAATTGACAAGACCACTCTGTTCATTAAGGGCCCATCAGTTAAAACAACTATATCCTGGATGAGCACTTACTTTCGTAATAAATTTGGCATATCTATTACAAACTGTTCAAAGATATCCCAATAAAGCAAAAAAATTCTGCAGTTTTAAACTAAATATCCCAAGTCAATATGCGTGGATGTTCTTGAACAACAGCAGTGAGAGACAAGGCGACTGGTTAATAACCGAATGGACGAATAAGCCTGGGAAAAATTCTAAGACATCAAGATCTTTACAAAGTTCTGGCAGTTCAAGAATCGAATCTTCTGAAAGGACTCCTAACATTAACAAGAATCCATTATCTAAAAGTAATTATAGTTCTTGCTCTAACTCTTTTCCGTATATAAATTCCCGTCCTAACTCTAAATCTAAGTTAAACTCTTATTCTAATTCTAATCTTAATTCTAAGAATCCTCTATATAAAAGAAATGTAAACCTACCTGTTCTTGAATCCAAACCTTATTCATCAAACAAGTTTGTGCAACCTAAGTCCCACCATAATTTAGATTCTAATTGGAATCTGAAAACTAGCATTTTTCCCATATTTTCTCCCATAATTAACCAGAATACGGCTTCATCTTATAATAAGATGATTACTGGAAGCAATTTAGCATCTAAACCGCCAACTCATCAAACACGTAAACGGGTGTCATTTAATCTTAACAATAATGAAACCAATTGTGAGAAATATCCAAATTTTATCCATTCTCATACTCTTAATCCTTCACCACCAACCGGAAGTGGTTTACCAAAACCATCTTCAGTTTCAAACGAGCTTTGCAATCAACCTGGTAGTCCTACGTCATTTTTAGACCCCCTACTTCCTCCAAAATTGAAATTGACACTAAACTCTTGCGAAGGCACTGAGAGCAGATATGCCCTTTCTCGCCTCAGGGAGAACAACGTTTATAACAATGTTCGCCTGTATCTCGCTTATATGTATAAAGCCCCTGATTCAACATGCATTGAAGGCAAGACCAAAACTAATCTTAGAGTATTAATTCAGCAAGAAGGTCTTCCTACCGGTGTTGAAGACTTGCGTAATTTATTTGTCCGCTTTCACGAGCACCTCGGTGTTTCTCTTCTTCAAAAATCTCGTAAAGAGCAACAGCAATATTATCGTTCCTAAATCTTCTTTCTTAAATATATTCTACCATAACTGTGGCGGCATGAGAAGCAAATTAAACAAACTTTATGTTGACGCTAAATCATGCCACTTCAATGTCCTAGTATTCACTGAGACATGGCTAAACGAAACCTTCAATAATGAGGAAATTCTTGATAGCAATTGGACTGTCTTCAGAAAGGATCGGGACTACTCCTCTACAGGTCTTTCTCGAGGAGGTGGTGTCCTTGTAGCATCTCACAATTCCCTTTCAAGTGAGCTAATAGACACACCTAACCATAAACTGTTCGATCACCGAATTATTAGAGTTTGTTCAGGCAAAAGTCTCAATGTGTACATAGGTGTCGTTTACATTCCTCCCGGCTCAAGTGAAAAAACATACAACGAGCTATGTGAAACACTGATCACCTTTACCTCCTCCCTAAAAGTGGAAGATAAAGTTGTTATTCTTGGTGACTTCAAACGCCCAAATATATCTTTTGTCACCGATGAAAACGACAACTTTCTTCTTCCAGTAAATCTTTCTAATGCCATAGACTTCAACTAACTTAGCACCTTTTACGGCAGTGACTTGCAGCAAGTCTCTTCTGTACAAAATCAGAATGGCAGATGGTTGGACCTAATTTGTACTAACTCGTATGAAGAAGTGAAGGTTAGTCCATGCATGGGAGCAGAAAATTTATTAACCAACACTGTTCATCATACAGCCTTAAAAGTTGTTTTCTCTGCTAATGACATCAATTTTACCCAGTCTTATAATCACACCACTGCGTACGATTACCTCAACGCCGATTATGAAAGAATAAAATGTTATTTTAGTTCTCTAAATTGGAATCATATTCTATTCAATTTAGATTTAGACAGTGCTGTCTCTATATTTTATCAGCACATTTTTACCGCTATCGAAAGTTATGTGCCAATAATAAAGAAAAAGAATAAGCCCACAGAACCATGGCTAGACAACAATCTCAGATTTTTGAGGAATCAAAGAAATAAAATCTACAAACTTCTCAAAAACACTGATAATATAAGCGATGAACTGAAGCTTAGATATGACGAGCTATCAAGAGAGTTCTCTATCAAGTCAGAAGAAGCGTACAAGTTGTACACGAACATCATCGGAGAAAAAATGTCCAAGAGCCGAGAAAATTCTTTGACTTTGTTAACATGAAGCGCAAATCTAGCGGCTATCCATCGTCTATGTTTAAAGGTAATGTCACTTCGTCCAATTCTCTTGAAATAAGCAACTTTTATGCCGATCACTTTAAGGAGGTCTTTTGTCTTCCTACCACCTTATCTGAAACTTCTCCTAGCTCAACTATTATAATACCTACAAGCTTTTTGGTGCGATGTTTAGACCAACTGCTATTGCTATTACACATAATCTTTAACGAATCACTGGTTTGTGGGACATTTCCTTCATATTGGAAATCATCCCATCTTACGCCAATTTACAAGAATGGTGATAAAAGATCAGTTGAAAATTATAGAGGCATAGCAATCTTGTCAGCCATTCCAAAACTTTTTGAAAAACTTATTTGTGAAAAGCTAACAAGTTTCATTAACCCACGTCTAAATGAGCAGCAACACGGGTTCCGAAAAGGGCGATCTACCACCACTAATCTCATGATTATGGTATCAGATGTTTTAGTCAAAATGGAAAAAGGGCACCAAATAGATGCTGTTTATACTGATTTCAGTAAAGCTTTTGATCGAGTTGATCACAACATTCTTATATATAAGTTAGAAAAATTTGGTGTTGCGGGGTCCATACCTCGGGATTTCCGCAAGGTAGTCATCTTGGTCCTCTTCTTTTCAACATATTCATATCCGATGCAGATGATTTAAAAATGTACTATTCAATTCAATCAGATGTAGATGTAAATTTTTTGCAATCAAAATTGTTGTCTCTTGAGCAATGGTGTTTTCAAAATAAACTACATCTTAATGTCAATAAATGCAATGTTATTAGCTTTTCTCGTAAAAGCAACGTAACATTATATACCTACCACCTCAATAGTACCGAACTAAAAAGGGTCAACCATATAGTGGATCATGGAGTTGTCTTAGATTGCAAGATGCGCTTTAATCTGCACTATGATAAAATTGTGTCCAGGGCCAGCAAACAGCTCGGTTTTATAAAAATACGTGCAAATGAATTCAAGAATATATGGGTCACTACGTCCTTGTACCGTGCATTAGTGCGCCCAATACTTGAATATGCATGCATAATTTGGAATCCATCTTTCGATTCCCATAGAGAAAGAATTGAGTCTATTCAAAAGCAGTTCTTCCTATACGCGCTTAGAGATATGTACAACCCCCATGATTATTGTAGCCTTCCATCATATGAACATAGACTCAGCCTTTTAAATTTGATGCCACTATCAACAAGAAGATCGTTATTGGGCTCATGCTTCACATTTGATGTAATTAATGGTGCTATTCACAGCGAATATATTTCTAATATGATTTCCTTTAACAATCCAATTAGGCGCACTAGGCATACTCGATTGTTAACTGAATATCAGCACCAAACTACATATGCAAATAATGAACCCATCAATCGTTGTTGCAGAGAATTTAATAATATCTCTATATACTACTCACCTTCTATGCCCAAATCCTCTTTCAAGCAAACCCTATATAAATCACTCAGTAATCAGAATTAACCCAGGCTTCAGATAAACTACATACATGTATGGATTTATATGTATAAGCATTTAGTTAAATAAATCAAAATTCTTTAACATCCCTCTCCAAATCTCCCATTTACGTCCTTTTGTCCTTATAGTCTTTAAGAATAATATATATACATCGTATCTTAAGTGTGTATATAGTCTCTCTTGTTTTCCTCCTCTTCTCTTAGTTTTGACATGGTTTTTGAAATCATGTCAATCCGGTGGGCGGAGTATGCCCACTAAGAGCACCAAATAAAAAATAAAATAAAAACAGGGAACGGGGAGAAGAAAAACAAAAAACTTAGTAATCTTAACTTAGTAATAAGTAAACAAAACCTGTTAGAATAAGTTAGAATAAGTAAATTGCATTGCCTTGTTTGGCCAATAAATAAATAAATAAATAAATAACCATGTTATTAAATATTAATAACAAAAATTATACCAAAACCATGTTTTTTCTGATTTTTAAAATTTTAAGCACTTTAGTGTGTGAATGCCGCCTATTTTTATTGGTAAAGAGCAGCATGTTTTCCAAGTCTTACTTTAAATTATGATAATATTGTTCAAAATAGAGGGATTAAGGTTTTTTTTTACTGCAAAAGTACCTTTTAGAGCTTGAATTATATGGGATTCTTTAATAGATATATTCGAACTGAATTTGTCCATGAGAAGTGTGATGCTAATTTATTTTCGCCGAAAATCAATTTCAAATTACATGTGATGAATTTTGTGACGTCATCGTTGTTTTGGCGGCAAAATTTATCTATCTGAAAAGGCAGAACAACAAACTTAAATTCAGTAAAATTTCAGAGTCTCATACCAATCTTTCTGCATATCTTTATTCAATTTTAAGTCAGCTTAAAATTTTAATATATTATCTTTTGATGTAATAGGAAGTTCTGGAAGCAAACGATTTTAAAGTTGTAGACCTTTTGATGTTTTTATTAATTCTTCTACTTGTCGTCTTAATGCCACAAACTCTTCTGAAAAATTATTGATAATTTTTAAATTTTCTTCCAGAGATTTTTCATTTTGTTGTATTACAGTTTTAAGTCTGTCACGAATTTCTACATATATGTAATAAAGAAAATTATATATATTTTGCTATTTACATGCGCACAAACTTCAAAACATTACCATATAGGGTAACTTTTGATTTATTTTTTGTCGGATTGGTAATATTTTTGGAATTTTCGTTTGTTTCGATGCTAAGTTACATGATGTTCAAGTCATGAGTAGGCAGATCTAATTTTAAATAGGAATTAAGAGAACAAAATACTATTAACAAGAAACTAATATAAATATATATTTTACCAGATCCTGCTTCGATTCCAAAATTAACATGTTTTTATACATAGTAAGTTTAAAATAAAGGTGTAAAAATATGCAGCACTGAGGACAATTCTAAATGGAAATGAAGACATTTTGACTGAATAGTATGTATGAAGTAAGATAAGTGTTTCGGTGGGAGAAATATTTAAGCTACTTGTTTTTTGTATACATTTAAAATATTAGTGTTTTGATCAAAATCGTAGAAACTCTCAAATTCTTTTACTTCTCTTCCAACAATGTTAATATCATAGTCTTTATAAATAATTTTTGAGATCATATAAATTTTGTTTAAAGAATAGCAATAATTGTCTGGAGATTTTAAAGAGTACTTTTTTCCTTCGTAGATAACTTAATTGAAACGGTTGTCTGGTAAAGGTTTTTTCAAATGTTTTCGCCAGATATCTTCTCAATTTGTAATCTCGTAAACGAATAAACTGCACATTTCTTTTTTGTCCAAAGTTTAAGAAGTTGTCGTGCCATTCCCAAGCACACAGCATGCATATAGTCCAACGGAAATTGGCTAAAGTAATCAATGTTTAAGGATTCTAGCAGAAGTGGCTCTAGCTTGGTGTGATGTTCAGGATGAGTTCGGCTTAAATGTTTCACCAGTTCTAGTCTGTTCATTGCATGACGGAAGAGTTATCCGTCGTTTATAGCTTTATCCTTTTTTTAATGCACTTAGTACAACAGAAATAGCCTGAATGTGATTTTATGTTCAGCAGAAAAGCACGTGCTGCAGCCAACTAAAACACATCCGGAAATTCGTCATTACTTAGCATAATCGGCCAAAGATTCTGTTTTGAACTTTTGAAAAGAAGAAACCCATCAATTCCAAAGTTTAAGACCAAGCCATTTAATGTACATAATTTTTGGTTTTTTGCATTTTTGTATAGAAAATCTGTTAAACACTTTTGAAGACATGAATATACGAGCCGATCCCCATTTCAAAAATATTTTGTTTTCTTGGTGTTCTCCTCAAATTTCGAACTTCCGCTGGTAAGCTTCCATCAATAGTTTGCAATTTTTTTAATAGCTCAGTCATTGCTATTGTCGGAATACCATATTCTATCGACAATTCGGCTAAGAATTTTTCCAGACTCTTTGCCGATGCATCGTTGTTTGATGGACAAATTAAGGCATTTGTTGTGGTACTCGCATGCAGGAGTTCCATTGAAGTTTTTTTTTTTAAGATATTCATTTACAAGATTATACTTTAAAATCAAATAAACGGTCTTACATACTGATGGCAAGCTGTTGGAAATCGACGGTCCTGCTTAGGAGTATCGTTGCTTTGTCATCTCGAACTTGCATCTTACTTACTTACTTAGTTGGCGCTACACCCGTATGTCGGTCTTGGCCTCATCTAAGAATTTGCGCCAGCCATTTCTGTCTTTCGCTTGCTGGCGCCAGTTGGAAATTCCAAGCTTCGTCAGGTTGTCCTCTACTTGGTCTTTCCAACGAAGATGCGGTCGTCCTCTTCTGCGTTGACCGCCGCTGGGTACCGAATCGAATGTTTTCTTCACTGGAGCATCGTCTTTCATGCGCTGAACATGACCAAGCCAGCGAAGCCACTCGATTTTAATGCGCTTGACTATGTCGATGTCAGCGTACAGCTCATACAGTTCATCATTCCACCGTATTCGGTACTCGCCATTGACGCAGATTGGTCCGTAGATCTTACGAAGAATCTTTCTCTCGAATTCTCCTAAAGTCTTTTCATCTAAACTGCTCAGCGTCCAGGTTTGTGATGCGTAAAGTAGGACGGGCATGATGAGCGATTTATAGAGCGTGATTTTCGTTCGTCGAGAGAGGGCTCTGCTTTTTAATTGCCTACTGAGCCCAAAGTAACACCTGTTGGCAAGAGTTATTCTTCGTTTGATCTCAATGCTGATGTCGTTGGTTGAATTAATGCTGGATCCCAGATAGACGAAGTTCTTCACAACCTCGAAGGAGGTATTGTCAACGGTAACGTGGGTTCCAAGACGCTGGGACTGTTTGTTTGTTGACACTAAGTATTTCGTCTTATCTGCATTCACTGCCAGACCCATTCGACTTGACTCTCTTTCTAATCTGGAAAATGCTGCACTGACTTCGCGCGTATTATGGCCAATGCACGATATCTATGTCATCAGTATACGTAAGCAGCATAACACTCTTGTAGAATATTGTGCCACTACGTCTCAGATCAGCAGCTCGGATGATCTTTTCCATCATTAGGTTGAAAAAGTCGCACGATAAGGAATCACCTTGTCTGAAACCTCGTTTGGTAATAAATGGTGGGGAGAGGTCCTTCCCGATTTTAACTGCGCTGCTGGTGTTGCTCAGTGTCATCCTGCAAAGTCGTATTAGTTTTGCAGGAATACCAAATTCAGACATGGTGGAGTACAGGTGCTTCCTTATTGGGCTGTCGAAGGCGGCTTTGTAGTCGACAAAAAGATGGTGGGTGTCGACTTGTTTTTCTTGAGTCTTCTCCAAGATTTGACGTAGCGTGAAAATCTGGTCGATGGTGGACTTTCCAGGTCTGAAGCCACACTGATAAGGTCCGATCAGTTTGTTTACAATGGGCTTCAATCTTTCACATAAAACGCTCGACAGAACCTTATAAGCGATATTAAGAAGGCTTATCCCACGGTAATTGGCACAGATAGTGGGATCGCCTTTCTTGTGGATTGGGCAGAGCACACTGAGATTCCAATCGTTCGGAATGAATTCTTCCGACCATATTCTGCATAGAAGCTCGTGAATGTATTTAAGTAGAGCTTCGCCTCCGCTCTTAAACAGCTCAACAGGTAAGTCATCAGCTCCCGCGGCTTTATTTTTAAGCCGAGCTATAGCTGTCAGAACTTCATCATAGTCGGGCAGCGGAACCTCAACGCTTTCATCCAAAATTGGGGTTTCCGGAATATCATCTCTGTTGGCGGGATTGTTGTCAGCGTCGCCATTAAGAAGCTTAGAGAAGTGTTCCCTCCATAACGTCAGTGTACTCTGGACATCTGTCACTAGATTCCCGTTTTCATCCTTGCAGGAAGAGGCCCCGGTTTTAAAACCATCGGCAAGGCGTATTATTTTTTAAAAAATTTTCGGGCCTCATTCCTGTCACTCGCGCTTTTCTGCCTCTCTTTTTTTCCGCCTGAAAATATGTCTCTCTTCCCTCCTCTTTTCTTTGTATCGCTCCTTAGCAGCGCGCGTTACAACCGACTGCAGGGTGGCTTTGTAAGCGGCGTCTTTGTCTGCAGTGGCGTCGCGACAATCCTGGTCGTACCACTGGTTTCGGCGAGGGCGTTGGTAGCCAATCACCTCTTCAACAGCCGCACGCATGGAGTTGGAAATGTGTGTCCACTGCGCGCATATATCATCGATTGGAGGAGTGCTTTGAAGCAGGAGTGAGAGTCGAGTGGCGAAAGCATCGGCTGTCTGTTTCGATTGCAGCTTGTCGACGTCTAGCTTTCTCTGTGTAGGGTTGCGTGTATTCTTAGCTGCGCACAGACGTGTACGGATCTTGGCTGCATCAAGATAGTGATCCGAGTCAATGTTTGCACCACGGATCGTGCGTACATCCAATACACTGGAAGAGTGCCTTCCGTCGATCAAAACGTGATCAATTTGATTTTTTGTTTTTTGATCAGGGGACATCCAGGTGGCTTTATGAATATTGAGATGCTTGAATCTAGTGCTACTTACGACCATGTTTCGTGATGCGGCGAAGTCAATCAGCCTCATTCCGTTATCGAAGGTGTTGTCGTGGAGGCTGAACTTTCCGACTGTTGGACCAAAAATATTTTCCTTGCCCACCTTAGCGTTGAAGTCACCAAGCACGATTTTTACGTCGTGGCGGGGGCAGCGCTCGTAAGCATTTTCAAGGCGCTCGTAGAAAATTTCCTTGATCTCATCGTCCTTGTCTTCTGTCGGAGCGTGCGCACATATTAGGCTTATATTGAAAAATCTAACCTTGATGCGGATTATGGCAAGTCGTTCGTTCACAAGTGTGAATCGCAGGACGTGGGGCCGTAGTCTCTTGACAACTACAAATCAGCATCCAAACTCGTGCTTCTCCGCATGGCCGCTGTAGTAGATATCACAGGGTGCATGCCGAATGCAACCCTGTCCCTTCCATCGCATTTCTTGGATAGCAGTGATATCAGCTTTGTATCTTTCCAAGACATCAGTCAGTTGGATAGAGGCACCTTCCCAATTAAGGGTTCGGACATTCCAGGTGCATATCCGTAAATCATTATCAGTTTTTCGTTTGCGGAGGTCGTCATCAGATTTGGGGATCAGTTTTTTTTCTATTCTTATTAGTTTTCATTGAAATTGGTTTTTACGGGTGGGCTTCAAACCCAACTCACAACCTATTTTAAGCCTAGGGAGGCCCGCCGCTCAGATTAGCTGCCAAACTAACGTTTGTCAGTTTTGACGTTGCCCAGGAAACACCACGTGGAGGTTTGAGTCGACTTGAGGCGATTTCACAAAGATTATGCTGGCCTCGCCAGGTTGAGACAGTCAGACATGTTACATTGTTCCATCGCCCCCAGTTTCCCTTGCATCTAGCCACAACCAAATCACCTCTGTTCCTTGTGTTAATAGTATGCGTGCGCGTTGATAGCTGCGTCGTGTTATAACTAGTGTTTTTTAAGTTTTTATAGTCTTGAAGAATCAGTTCGTACTTGTGCAGAGACGCTATTGGCAATATTCATTTAAATGTCGGACTGTACAGCAGTCTAGAAGAGAAACGCGGGTGCAAGTTGAAGATCGCTTTTATGGATTTGTTCTGCAGCCGTTACAGCTTGAGTTGAGCTGTACTTTTATATGCCCAGGTCATCAGCATGTACGACAGTGCCATGCAAATTAAGTATTTGGTGTCGACTGAAAATCTTTTAAATTTGTGCAACAGCCCGAGGCCAGAAGATACTTTTCTCTGTTATTTATTTAATCAATTTAAGTTGCTAGTCAGCGTCAGGCCAAAAAAATCTTACGCATTACTCCTCTACAACTTCTGTGCCGTCAATATTCAGCACACAATTATCAGTTGACTTGCGACGTGGCAAGAATTCATTGAAATTCGATTGAACCGAAAAAACTCATTCAGAATCGCCATACTTACTTAGTTGGCGCTACAACCGTATGTCGGTCTTGGCCTCATCTAAGAATTTGCGCCAGCCATTTTTGTCTCGCTTGCTGGCGCCAGCTGGAAATTCCAAGCTTAGTCAGTGTTTTCGATAACTCCTTTAAAATAGACTGTATTAAGTATACTTAAGTATACTGGAAGCCGGCACAATCTTTGCACTGGTCTCTCCAAAGTTACTTTTTTTTTTGTACTCCGCCAAATTCCCAATCAGATGTTGCCACTTTAAGACGTGCGTTCCGCACAAGTCCATCTGAACCTGTAAATATCTCAACCACACGCGCTGTTTTCCAAAGTGTTGGTGGTATGTTATCCTCGCGTCTCAACACTAGGTCGCCTACTTTCAAGTTTGCTGTGCTTTATTCCATTTTGGTCGTTGTTGCAACTCATTCAGGTAATCCTGCGACCATATTTTCCATAGAGACTGTGTCATTTTCTGTACCTGAGCCGCGAGTTTCAATTTATTATTTGGAATTTCTGGCACATTTGCCCCAAATGGCTGAATTATAGGTTCACCTATAAAAATGTGCCGACGTCAAGAAAGATAGATCATCTGGGTCATCAGATTGCGCTGACAGTGGTCGAGAATTCATTACTGCGCTTGTTTGAGCTAGAATCACTCTGAAAGCATTACTGGTTAGTTTATGGGGACCAACAATTCTACGCAAATGAAATTTCATGGACTTGATTGCTGCCTCCCATAATCCGCCTTGATGAGCAGCCGTTGGAGTAATAAACTGCCATTCCGTGCCATATTCTTGTAAGTTTTTGGCCATATTCATGCCATTCCAACTGCGTAACATTCTCGCTAACTCTTTTTCTGCGCCCGTAAAATTATTTCCATTATCACTCCATGGATGTAAAAAAGCTTGTATGAAATCCGCAGTAGACAAACTGTCAACTAATTCTATGTGCACAGCCTTAGTAACCATACACACGAAAACAGCAACATATTTTTTTTCTTGAGAAAGTTGCATCTGCCTCCTCGAGCTCTTAAAAGAAACGGGCCAGCATAGTCGACGCCAGAATGACGAAAGGGTCGACAAGGCTACACACGGTCCGCGGGCAATTCCCCCATCATCTGCTGTATCCCCTGTTGTCGTTGTCGAGTGCATGCAATACACTGTAAGTTGCTTGTGTGAATTGCCCGGCGCAGGTTTGTGATCCAAAACTTACGACGTAAATAAGCTATCATTTCGCGTGGTCCGCCAAGCAAGGTACATGTATGTGCTTGCCGAATCAAAAGTTTCGCTAATGGACTAACATCTGGCAAAAGTACTGGATTTCTTTGTTGCTCCGATATCAGTGTTTGATTAAGCCAACCATTCATTCGCAATACACCCTGTCTATCAATCTGTGGATTGAATTTAAATACCGAGCTTGTTCTCTCAACGCTTGGATCTGATGACTCTTTCAACACTTTAATCTCACGTGCTTAGTAAATTGCTTGCTCCTCACGGATCCAATACTCCATAGCTCTTTCAACGTCTCGTTCATCAGTGGACCACTCAGGCGTCGATCATGATGTTGTGCTCGTTGTCGCGAGTTGTGAACGAACCGAAAAATCCAGCCGTCAAGCGAGCTAGAGCACATGCACTTGACGCGCGTGAGAGTAGATCAACCTCTCGGAGCGTGATGCTCATGGCCAAATTTAACTTGAATGAGTTTCTTATCTTTCCATTATCCTCCCGTGTGGAATTCTTCTCCTCTTTAGCAATATCATTCAATATGTCACCCGATTGACTTGGTCGCACCTCTGGCCAGTGGACAGCCTGCCTAGGTAACCATTCAGGTCCATGCCACCACATATGTGCACTTTGAAGTTCTGTTATCGACGTTCTTCGACTAAGCAAATCTGCTGGACTATCCGCCGATGTTACAAAGCGCCAATCTGCATCAGCTGTTAATCGTTGAATTTTTTGCACTCGATTGTTCACAAAGATTTTTAGCCTTGAGTGATCTTTATTGAGCCATGCTAGTACTATTTGAGAATCTGACCATAACGTAGTTTTGATATCAGTAAGCCTGGACGATAACTTAAATGTGTGCGCGAGTTCACTCAATTACTTCGCTGCACAGAGTTTCAGTCTTGGTACTGTCATGAATTTCACTGGTGCCACATGCGACTTCGCTGCTATAAGATTGCATTCCACGTATTCCTCTGATTCAACTCGTATATATAAAACAGCTCCATATGCCATCAACGAAGCATCTGAAAAGCCATGTAGTGAAATGTTCCTGTTATGACTAATTACAATCCAACGCGGAAGTCGAATCTCTGTTATCTGCGCTAACTGCTGTTGAAACTGCTGCCATTTACGGTATATTTCATCTGGTACCGGGGTGTCCCAACTCATATTCGCCTTCCAAATACTTTGCAAAATTATTTTGGCCATGATTACTACAGGCCCCACATAACCATTTGGATCGAAAATTTGCGCGGTCAGTAAACGACGTTTTGTTGCTTTTTTCGATTCTAAAATTGGAGGAGGTTGAAATTTGAACTTGAGCTGATCCGTACTAGGCAACCAGTGCAGTCCCAGCACTGTTGTGTCATCAAATTCACCAAGATTGAATGCGTCATTCGTTTTAGAATTGATATTATTTGGCACCACCCCCACTTGATTTGATCTCCATTTGCTTAGAACAAATCCGTAGGATCTCAGTAATGCATCCATTTCATCGCATAATATTTTTGCTGAAGTACTACATTCTGCACCTGACAAGCAGACGTCCATGTAGAAATCATGTTCCACAGCCTCTGCATCCTTTGGCCATCGCCCTCGAGATTCACGAGCTGCTTGAAACATTGCACGAACTGCGCAGTGGGGCGAAGATGCCAATCCAAAAGTAACGGTCGTCAACCAATACTCTTTAATGTCAAATTCTGCCGAAGGTCGCCAAAAATTCGCTGTAAGTCCCATTGTGCAGGGTTTATTTGCACTTGCAAATACATTTTTTTTATATCAGCTGTCACAGCCACCGGATGACAGCGAAAGCGCATGATCAACTGTGTCAAATCATCTTGTAATTTCTCGCCGACTAATTGTACATCATTTAGCGAAATTCCACAATCTGTTGGACATGAAGCATCATAAACGATTCGAAACTTCTTTAATACTGCATGGTGTGGAAAGTGATAGCACAACGGTCCTGATGGTCGATCAGCCAATCGCATCTGATCAGCAACAATCAATTCGTGAATGGAATTAAAGTATTTTTCCTTTAGAGACCCATCTCGCTGAAAACGTCTCTCTGATTGCCGAAATCGATGAAGTGCAATTGCACGCGATGAACCCAGATGATTGATATCACTACGCAGTGGTATATCAACTTGAAAACGGCCGTTATCCAATCTTTGATGCGTGCGCAAAAATATTTCTTCGCATTGCTCTTGCTCAGAAGTGCGAACTCGTACTGTATATACTTCTTCACTTTCACAAAATCGACGTAATAATGAGTCTAATTGTGCTTCTACTTCATCGCTTGTCAATATATTAATGACAACATTTTCTCGCGAATAAACTCCTCCGCAAAATACTAGCAAACCTAGCTTTGATGACTGAAAAGCAATATTCCAACTGTTTATGATGCTGCCATTACGCATCACTATGGCCCAGACGCCTGCACCCAGTAACACATCGATTGGGCCCGGTGTATGCAACGTAGGATCAGCAAAATGCTCGCGTGATTCAATTTCAAAAACGTGTTGCGGTATATCTTCACATGGTAGCCATGCATCCGTGATTCGTGGAACAAGCACTAATTCTATAATTGCAACTGGTTCGTCACTGAAGTGTGCCAGTAGCTTGCATTTTATTTTTCGTGTATGTGGCTTGCTTCCAATGTTATCAATCCCATTCAAGCGAACATTACAAGCCTGTGTCGAGCATTGCAACGACTCTATGGCTGATGCATTTATCAGATTCATTTGTGCACCTGTATCGAATAACGCTCGGAGAGGCGGTGAGATAAAATTTTCCATTTGGAGTCGCACAACTGCTGTTGCTAGTAATGCGGCCCAAGAATCTTCCTTGAAACTTGCGGTCTTAGCTGTGGACGCACCAAGGTCACTGCGCCCATGGCATTCTACTAATTGCTATTCTAATTTAGAATGCATATCCTTAGCCTGCACTCCAACTTGTTGGCGCAAGTTACCAATGCGTTGCATTCGATGAGATGTTTCTTTTGGCTCACTAATATTAGCATTGCCTGAACACAGACAGCTATTATGGCGCTTATTGCATCGTGGGCACGGTTTTTCTGGGCATGCAACTGCGATATGTTTCAAACTGAAGCAATTTCGGCACATACGATGGTCATTGACATATTTTTGCCGATCAGTGATCGAAAGCGATTTAAACTTTATACATTTAAATGGCCAATGATATTCTCCGGAACATAAATCGCAAACTGGGCGTGCCTCATCCTTTCGCCCTGAGCTAATACCACGATCAGATGGTGCGTTCGATCTGTTTGAAAAAACACTGCGAGGGTTGTTGTATTGCAATGACAGTCGTGTCTCCGCTAATTCCTCTAGTAGACTAGCACGCATTTTTAAAAACACAAACATCTGTTGTAATGTCGGCAACGTTTCTGTAGAACGGCGCAATGCCCATTGTGTTTGAGTGTCAGAATCTAGAACACATTCAAGCTGATGTGACATCATGTACTCCGCTACCTTCTCTGGGGTAAGTAATAACTGTAATTGTCGGAATGCACTTCGTGCTGAATCCAAAATTTCACGAACTTTGTTGCATGATGGTGATTGCATTGGCTTCAAAGAATACAGAGTGTGCGCATGTGCTCGAATCGTATTGTATTCATTGCTATATTGCTTGCATATAGCATCCCAAAGTTCAACATAGCTGTCATCATTATTATTCGGCCAATTCTTATGTACTTGCACCGCTCGACCTTGCAATGCATCTTTTAAATAGCGCATTTTTTGCGAATTTGAAAATCGAGGGCAATTGTGTACCTCAGTTTCAAATATTGCTTTAAAATTAGCCCAATCCACTTCACGACCAGAAAATTTGGGAAATTTAGGCGGTTCCGATAATTGTATTTGAATTAACTGATTCCCTTCCGATAATGTGAATGGTTGCTGATTCGATGCTGTAGCCTGACCTGACAGCCTCACGCATTCGAGTGCGCAATTATGCCTTAAATTTTAAGTACATGCTAGTGCCCTGACTATACATTTCGCTACACTTATCCAGTTGTATGACTGTGTGCTGAGTAGCAATTTTATTAATTTTTAAATTGATTAATGTTCTGCCTAATATATGTAGCCGGCGTTTATTCGCCACTGGCCTCTACTTTATTTCTTTTATGCCGTTCACTTCAAAAAGTGCAAAGGCTGGAAATGAATCGAGTTGGCAGCTTTGTTTAAGCTCAAAAACTTGATTGACTTTATTTGAAATTTGTTCGTTCTTTTATAGTGTGTATAACGGTATTTTGTCTTAAAACTAGTTAACAATTGTTTTTGTATTTAGAAAGTAAACAGAATCATATGTTCTTTAATTAGTGTAAAAGTAATAGTAGAATATCATATACATATTTGTAATTTAGTAATAGTAGTATAATGTGTGTGAGTGAGTACACTTAAATCATTAGAAAACATAAACATAATCATATGTTATTATATTTGCGTAGGAGTAAAAGTAGAAACGTAATTTCATATATTTTGTATTCAGCAATATAAGTACATGTGTGTGAATAAAATAGATAGCAGTGCTTCGTATGAACATATGTTCTTATTGTTAGAATGTTATCTTAGTATAACACAATAAAACAATAAGGTGATACGTACCGTAAAGTTGTGTATCTTTTAAATATGTTATAAAATTGTTTGTTTTAGTATTTCATAATGTAGAATTGTATACATTACACCCTCACCCTTAAGATAAAAAAATTATTTTAAAATTTATGGAAAATAATTTTTTTGTTTTCAACTTATACAGGGTCCGCCAAATAACTTTTTTTTTGAAAATTCTATAAAAAAAGAACTATTGGATATTTTCTCAAATTTATTTTTTTATTTGAAAGTACAATCCTTCCGGTTAATAATGGAAAATAATTTCATTCAAATAGCTGCCTCGGCTGGCCATGCAGTAGCCTACACGATCGGTCCAATTTTTAAGCACATTATCGATTGTGTGCAGCTGTATTTCACCAATGGCTTCACGAATATTGTCCTTTAAAGCGTCAATTGTCTCTGGCTTGTCGGCGTAACACTTACCTTTGAGGGCACCCCACAAATAATAGTCCAACGGTGACAAATCGCAGCTCCGAGGTGGCCAAACGACATCAGCTCTGCGGCTGATAATGCGATCTTCAAAAACAGGGCGCAAAACATCGAGTGTAGCTTCGGCTGTGTGGCACGTAGCGCCGTTCTGTTGAAACCAAATGTTGCCAATATCTTCCTCTCCAATTTTTGTGAACAAAAATTCGTTCAACATGGCCCGATAACGATCGCCATTGACTGTAACGGCCACTCCTTGCTCATTTTCGAAGAAAAATGGCCCAATTATGCCTCTGGACCAAAATCCGCACCAAACAGTGACTCGTTTTGGGTGCAGCGGCTTTTCAATGTATGCGTGCGGGTTTTCTGTGCCCCAAATGCGACAGTTTTGCTTGTTTACATACCCGCCAAGATCAAAATGAGCTTCATCTGAAAAGATGATTTTTTTGGCAAAATCGGCATCATGATTTTCAAAGTAATGTCGCAATATTTCCCAGCGTTGTTCAAACGTATACACAACCATATTCGTTCAGCGGAAGGATAAAACTAATTATCTGCCAAATCAGACATGAGCTAAGTGTTACCATTCACGAAATAAGCACTAGTTGAAAAAAAAAACGTTAAATGGCGGACCCTGTACAATATTTAGATATAAATTAATTTATTTACACATTTGAAAATTTAAAATAGAAATAGATACAATTTGTTATATATATTTCTTTAACATGTTGTTATGATATTCTTTAATTATTTTGTTTTTAGCTGGGTCGGTTTTAATTCCATTGGCCGTAATAAGATGTCCAGGGTAAATGACTTCTGGCTTCAAAAAACAACATTTATTTCAATTTAATTTTATATTATATTTTCTTGATCTTTCAAAAACTTTTAATAAAATTTCGTTATGATGTCCTAAACTACAACCGAAAACAATTATATCGTCTACATAAATAAAAGCTTATGTATCTAAGCCACTTAATGCGATGGTCAGCATTCTTTGGAAGCTGTTGGATGATATCTTCAATCCAAATGGTAAACGTTTAAATTGGAAATTTCCATTTCCAGTCGAAAAAGAAGTTAACGATCGTGAGTCTTCGTCTAAGTTAATCTGGTGAAAGGAGCTGGTCATGCCCAAGGTCGAAAAGTACTTAGCTCTTCCAAGTCTGCCGAGAAAGTCTTCTATTTTTGTTAACGGAAATTTGTCGTTTACAATTTGTTCATTCAACTTACGAAAATCTACTACTAGTCGCCATTTTTTTTCGTCATTTATTGACTCTTTAGGAACTACAAGTAATGGTGAGTTGTAGGGGCTCACTAAATGTTCTATTATATTGTCAGATAAAAGTTGGTCGACTTGTTCATTTATCTCTGTTAACTGTGTTTTTGGAAGTCTGTAATTTTTAATGTATACCGGTGTCGAATCTGTTGTTTGTATAGTCTGTGTGTAAAAATTATTTGTACTTAAGTGTTCTTCAGGGAGATGAAAAATGTCTTCGTATTGTTTAATAATATTTATTATTGATGAAAACATATTATAATTCTTTAATGGTTTGGTTTCAAAATCAAGATTACTTAATGTTACATTTTTATCATTAGTATTTAAAATTTTTACATGAACATTGCCATTTGCTGGTATCAAGCTGTTGTCCAAAAATACTCCATTTTCTATTTCTTTATTTAAAATAATGCTATCTTCCTCGACTTTAATATTAATCGGTATTATGATTCTGTTCTGGCAGGAATAATAATATTTCTATTATTGAATTCTTTTCAAATAATAGGTAAAATGAATTCTTTTTCATTTATTATTAGAGTAAGTGTATTTGTTTCGAATTCTATTTTTGACATGTATTTTTCTAAAGAGTCTCGCCCTATGATTCCATCGGTTGCAATTGGGAAATCATTTTCAACTATATGAAAATTATGTTCGATTATTTCTGTTTCTATACTTAAATCTAAATTTGTTGTGCCTATGCATTCAATTTCTTCTTTCGTTATGCCCGTTAATTGTGAAATATTTCCAGTATTAATTTCATTTATATTTTTAGTTTTACAAATGGAGATATCAGCTCCAGTGTCTATGAGAAACGTTAAATGTTTATTGTTATTTTTACATAACAAAGTTATATAATTTGTTAGATTTTTTGTAATTTTTAAAATTAATTTTGGCCTCTCTGCGGGTAACAGTATTTGGTACCCTGCCATGGGCGTTTCCCTGTACGTTATTTCTGTTTAGATTTCTATTGGAATTGTTTGGATGGTTATTGTTTCGTTATGAGAAGTTATTGTTTCTATTTGGGTTATTGTTTGAAAAATAAGTGTTACAATTTATGTTATTGTTTGGAAAATGATTGTTTCTGTTTAAATTTTGAAAATTATTGTTTCTATATGTGTTATTGTTATATTGTGAATATCCAAAATTATTATTTCTGTAATTATTGTTTGAGTTGTTATTATTTCGATAGTTTTGTGTATTATTTCTGTAATTGTTTTGTGCATTGTAGTTGTATCTGAAGTTATTGCTGTTGTATTGGTCTCTAGAGTTTCTGAAATTGTCTCTGTTTCGAATTTGAAAAATTGTATTTTTGTCCGAGACTAAACTTTCTTCTGCTGTTAAACATCTTTCAACGGCTTCATTTAATGTTTTTGGTGTATTCGCCAATAATATTGTTCGAAATTAGGAATTAACACCTTTAGTAAAAACATTTAACGCCATGCTTTCGTTAACTTTATATATTGCAGTTTTTGCTTCTTGAGTCGGATTAGTCAAAGTTTTAATTTCAAATTAATTTAATTGTTCAGTTATTTCTAAGATTTTTTCTCTAAATTCAGATATGGTGTTATTATTTTGCTTGAGTGTACCAAGTTCGCTTGGTACTTGTTGCAAAGTTTTTGGATTCGGATAAGCTTTCTCTAATGAATTTTTCAACTCTTCAAATGTCGTTGGCCTATTTGAACGTCCTAAAATACTTCGTACTTGTGCCGTAAATTTGAAATTATAAACATACTTTATAAAAATTTTTCTATCTTCATATCTTAAAATATCATGTAATAACTCTGTTTGTACTACAAAATCTTCCAAATTTTTAAAATGTCCTTTAAAAATTTGTAGGTTTTTACCTACTGTATTTATATCAAAATTGGCCATATTTGATAAATTATTTTCTTTTAATACTTCTTTAATATTTTTTTCTTTTATTGGTAATAGTTCAATTGTTTTTAATAATTCTTCATGAAGATTATTAAACTTTAGTTTTAAAATTTCATAATTTTCATTTTTTTCGATTGCACTATTATCAACTTCGATTTTTAATGTATTTCAATTTGAGCTCTATGTATTCTGTTGAAAATTCTCGATGTTTACTCTTTCTTAAGTTGTTTTTTAGTTTTTCAATTAACAATATATTATTTTTTAGCGTATCCATTCATATATGAATACCCTCAATATATACTTTTCATTATCTTAAAATTTAATTATTTCTTAGCACCCTTTGCCAGTAGCAAACTTGACTTTTTGTTTCGTTACAAGTTCAACGTGCAGGTGGCGCAACAAGTGCTCGTCGCTGAATGCGAATAAGCATGAAAGCAAACGTCAGATAACTAAAAAAATGTCGGCTTCGGTTGTTTACATTCGCTCAATGTCGTGTGTGAAAAAAGAAAAAGTGTTAAATTAAAGTATGGCCATATTTTAAAGTGTATTTTAATTAATGAGTAATTAGTATTGTATATTTGAATATAATAAAAGCTACGTTCCGTGTCGAGGTTATTTTATTTTTCGCGAAAATTTTTTGTTTTGAATCAGTATTACTTGTATATGTGTATGTGTGTAAAAAAAAATGTAAATACCAAAGTGTTGCTCAGATAACCTAATAGTAGAGCAAAAAAAAAAATAATTATATGCATATTTGCAAAGCAACAGCCTATCTAACTATTAGAATAGTGAAAATTTTTAATGTATTGTGCGCGATTACAATAAAAGAATGTATTTAAAAAAAATTTAATTTTGGAATTATATGAAAAAGTTTAATATAATAAATTCATGAAAAATATTCAAAAAGTGGAATATTAAAATTGTGCGCGAGTGAGCGAAATCGATATTTATGCAGAAAGGAAAAAAAAAGAATGCATAGAAGGCAGAAGAAAAGTCAAGTGTTATGAATTTTATAAAATGGTTAAATAAAAGAAATATAGTGTAGTTAAATGTTTTCAATTTTTCTTAAAATTTTTTTTTTGTAAAAGTTCATTATGTATAATTAAATGTAGTTAAAAAAATTTATAAATTCAGTAAAAACTAAAAAGTGAGAAGAAAAAATATTATTCGTTGCATTTCATGTTTCTGTTGCTTCGGCCTTCCACTTGTCGTTCTAAATTCTCTATTTGTAGCCAGATTTCGGTGGCTACTTTCCAATGCGGTGGAGGGTCGCTGTTGACCATCCGCTTAAGGCTTGCCAGTCGTCGCCTGGTTTTGACAAGTTGTCCTCCGCGTCGTGTTCTTTGTTTATCCACCTTTGGTATGGCCGTCTTAATTTCTTCTTTGCAGCGTTCCTGACGCTTTTTGTACTCCTCGATGGAGATTGCCTTTGGTCCCTGGCTTGCCTTTGGTATAATTTTGGACGGTATATACCTTGGTGCTTCCGATGGATGTCCAGTTGGTACGTATTCTGACACGCTTACGTTTTCCAACTGCAGATTAATTGGTAAGCGTGGTGGCAGGATCGCCATGTGGTGAGTAGCAATTTTAGTAATTTTTAAATTGATTAAGGTCCTGCCTAATATATGTAGCCGGCGTATATTCGCCACTAGCCTCTACTTTATTTCTTTTATGCCGTTCACTTCAAAAAGTGCAAAGGCTGGAAATGAATCGAGTTGGCAGCTTTGTTTAAGCTCAAAAACTTGATTGACTTTATTTGAAATTTGTTCGTTCTTTTATAGTGTGTATAACGGTATTTTGTCTTAAAACTAGTTAACAATTGTTTTTGTATTTAGAAAGTAAACATAATCATATGTTCTTTAATTAGTGTAAAAGTAATAGTAGAATATCATATACATATTTGTAATTTAGTAATAATAGTATAATGTGTGTGAGTGAGTACACTTAAATCATTAGAAAACATAATCATATGTTAATATATTTGCGTAGGAGTAAAAGTAGAAACGTAATTTCATATATTTTGTATTCAGCAATATAAGTACATGTGTGTGAATGAAATAGATAGTAGTGCTTCGTATGAACATATGTTCTTATTGTTAGAATATTATCTTAGTATAATACAATAAAACAGAATAAGGTGATACGTACCGTAAAGGTGTGTATCTGTTAAATATGTTTTATAATTGTTTGTTTTAGTATTTCATAATGTAGAAGTGTATACATTACAACTGACAGCGAACATTGACCTAGTGCTTGCCAATTTGCTTCGAAAGACTGTCATACATTTTCCAATCGTTCCAAACGAACAGATAAATCTTCAAGCTACCAATCTGATATTGAATCTTGCTCTTCAACTCTTTGCGTAAGTGCCGTAAAGCTTAGACTCATCGTTTGCAGGACCCTATTACTCATTTGATCGACATCGGTTTCGATGCAATATTCTGCGTCCACCTCCAATTGCTGTTCGCGCGTTATTCGAAAATATGCTCCAGGCATCGCTAAACAACAAAAAATAAGAATTGCACTTTGCAGACTTATAAATAAATTTGCGCCATTGATCATTGTCGGAATCGATTGGCCTAAAGCCGGTGCTAACTCAAACTATTGTGCAGTTTATCAAAACAGAAACAAAAGCTGTAAAGAAAATTTAAAATTTTTTATTAGGTGAGTATATATAAACCTTGCTTGTTCATATCGAGATTGCACATTTTGCACCATATGTCGTACAGAACATTTATATTTATAAGATAATGAACCCAGTAAATTAGTCATCGCCGATATTGCGCACTCTGTGCAGTACTCATACATCGCACAGAGTTATAATTGCGCATTCTATCTACAAACATCTATATCAGTCAGATTGCGTACCTAGTGCAGTGCTCATTTATCGAACGAAGTTGTGATTGCGCATTCGATATATTAACCTCTAAATCAGTCAGATTGCGCACTCCGTACAGTGCTCATTTATCGCACGGAGTTATGATTGCGCATTCGATACATTAACCTCTATATCAGTCAGATTGCGCACTCCGTACAGTGCTCATTTATCGCTCGGAGTTATGATTGCGCTTTCGATATGCTAATAGCATTAAAATCGCGCATTCCGAGAATTGCGCACTTATCTCACGGAATTTTATTAAAGAAATTTTAAAGATTGCATTAATTTATCTTAAATCTTGCCAAAGATGTACATAAAAAAAAAAATTAAATAAAATTATCGCCACATCGCGCCTGTCGGCAGTTTGCGCATAGAACACAGCATTTAAAATAAAACTAAATACTGCCCTTTCGATTCCGTACCACGATCAAAACCTTTAAATTGCTCTTTGTACTTACATAACCCAACTTGATGAAGCATTTTACCATTATCTGGTGTATTGACCCGTGGCCTTTTATTCGATTTGCGCATTGTTGCTTTAGCTTTTAATCAAAAAGAAAAGATAAAATGTTATTATGTTATGTAAACTGAGTTAGTCACAGGAATTGGCTCAAAAAAATATCGCTTTTTCCAGAAGCGCCAGTGACAGCACGCAAGCCCCACTTATCGCTGCTGCTGTAGATCTGATTAACAAATTTGCCCTTAATTATCACACGATTGAACAAACTGTATTAAGATACTTAGACTGTATTAAGTATACTTACATTGATTCCTTGATCCTTAACAAAACGTTTATATGAATATTTTTATATTTTTGCAAAACCAAATTTTTATTTTTATCTGATTTTTAGGAACAGAATCGAATTTTTTATTTTTTATGACAAAAATCTCATTTTTTATATCAGAACAATTTAAATATCGTTAAGTTGCTCTTATAAAATTAAGAAATTCAAGTATATATTACATTGTATCAATGTTTGTGTCGGTTTCAACAGTCAGGTTGTCCTCTACTTGGTCTTTCCAACGAAGATGCGGTATTCTGCGCTGACCGCCGCTGAGTACCAAATCGAATCTTTTCTTCACTGGAGCATCGTCTTTCATGCGCTGAACATGGCTTAGACAGCGAAGCCACTCGATTTTAATGCGCTTGACCATGTCGATGTCAGCGTACAGCTCATACAGTTATTCATTTCACCGTATTCGGTACTTGCCTTTGACACAGATTGGTCCGTAGATCTTACGAAGAATCTTTCTCTCGAATTCTCCTAAAGTCTTTTCATCGACTTTTCAAGTCCTTTCTCGAATTCTCCAAAAGTCTTTCACTGCTCAGCGTCCAGGCTTGTGATGCAAAAAGTAAGACGGTCATTGTAGTGCTACAACTTCATACATTTAAAAACACACACACATACATATATGATTACATACATTTAAATACACTTTATAAAATACCTACTTTAATTTACTTTATATATTAATTAAAAAAATTGTTTTTTAATAATGTGAATTATTATTTATCAAAAAAGTTTGCTTTTGTTGTGAATTATCAACAGCACCAGCAACTGCTTCTGCATCAAGAGCTACAGCCGAAAGTTCTGTCATTGAAGAACCAGTCGACGATCCAATAGTATCACCAACAGTTCCAACAGCAGTCGTTAAAGTCAATCCGCCCAGTGGCAACGCTTCAAATAATGATAATCATCAAATGCAAATTACGCGTCTTATACAAGCTGTAAATCAATACTCCCAATATTATATGATTTGGAGTACCATTAAATGCGGTTGGAGCTAAGGCTAATACAACAGAAACGCGTTCATCAAGTACACAACAATTTCACGTGGAACAGCGGCAGTGACGCTAACAATGACAGCGACGCCAACAACAGAAGCGACGCCAACAGCAACAACAACAAAAAATTTTTAAATTTATGTATGTATTTTTTTTTTTTATTTTAGCTTATCACGAAATTAGCTTCTTACACGATAGTAAAACGTTTGGGACGTAGGAACCCAAACGTCTTACACCGTAGGCACTGCACGGCACCTGGTTTACAGATAGAAAACAAATAGAAAAACAAATAGGAACACTTAATTTATATTTTTTTATTTAAAATGAGTATACAACATACACCCCCACACATTACTCACCACGGAGAAGGTGGTACACGCACACACTTAACAAATTTAGTGACAGATTTATTGGCCAATCTTTTCAATACTTCAGCCAGTACTGAAATTTATGCGACGTCTGTCAATTGTCCAGATGCATGGTTCGCACATGCAGAAATTCAGTTTCAATCGAAAGCGATTACGGTAGACAAAACCAAGTACGAATATCTAGTGACAGCTCTTCCACAAGAAGTCATCGTTTCAGTACTTGATTTTATTCAGAAACCCCCTTTGACCAATCAGTACGAACGTTTGAAAAAAGTCGTGATAGATAGGCACTCATTAAGCGAAAATAAACGATTCGACAAAATGCTGTCTGGTACCGAGATGGGCGACCAAAAACCATCTCAATTTTATCGATCATTATTACTTCTAGCTGGTTCGACAGTAGATCATAATTTAGTATACAAACTATGGTTGAGAAAATTACCTAAAAGTTTAAATATTGCCCTTACCGGAGCTAGTCCTAACGAAATCGAAGACCAAATGAAACTAGCAGACAACCTATGGAAGGTTATAGCTGGGTCAGAGATCTCAACAATTCGAAAGACTTCTCCCTATAATTACAACGAACTAGCGAAAATAACACAAAAATTTTCTGGAACGACTACAAAGATCCTTGAATGTTTCAATAGATTTTCACTAGAAGTTCAAGAAATTAAAAATGAACAACATAACCGCTCTCGATCCAATTAACGAAATTTCAACTATAGAAGGTTCTCACCGCGTCGAACTAGAAACACGTCACGCTAACGACCAAACAATTTGTTTTTGCAAATATAATTTTAAATTCGATGGTGGGAAATGTAAACAACCATGTTCATTCACCCAAAACCATCAACAACATAATACACAAAATACAACAAACAAAAACACACCACCATGCAACGGCTTATGATGGTAGTTCAATAACATTAACACGCCGTTTATTTATATTTGACAACGACAACCTAAATTCTTTATTCGACAGTGGTGCCGAAGTTTCCGTACTGCCATCCTCAATATTCATAAAAACTCTGATTTGATACTCCAAGCTGCTTATGGCACAGCAATATTTACTGTTTACAGACGAGATTTCACTTTCATACCTGCAGACATTAAAAGACCTATAATAGGCGCAGACTTTCTTACCAAATATGGAGTTTAATAGATTTGAAACACAAGAAGCTCAGTGACCCCCTTACAAAATTATCCATCAACGCAATTTCTAGATATTCCGAAACACAATTACCAAAATTATTTACACTTGACAATAAATACACTGTAAGGAACAAAATTGTGTGTAAATTTTCTCCCACATGTGTCCTTACTTCACCACTTACCTTCTTTCTAGACTTGCCCTCGGCTGGCGACTGGGTCGCTCACTTGACCAAAAGAGAGAGATGTAAACCCCACCAGAATCGCTGCGATAAGGCGAAAGCCTGAGACAAGACCTCTGACCATGGAGCTTCAGAGAAAATTTATTCTTTTAAATTTTTTTTATATCAAAGAAACATTTGGTAAACCAGAAATGTTTACTTACGTAAATGTTAAATTACGAAATATTTACGAATGAATAATCGCGTAAAAAATAGCCGCCTTAAAGGCGCTAAACATATGACAATATGATCATTAGGTTAGTAAATAAAGTAATGAACATATTGCATGAATTACATACTTACTAGTATATTAATGCAATAGTTAATATTCAACGTAAAGTTAATTTAATATTTAATATTTAATATAAATATTTAATCTATTAGTTATAAGTCTCGTTAAGAAAGGTTAACTGAAAATAAACCATAAATTGAATTACTAAAAAAATATATTATGACTTTTCCATTATGAAGGCACTAGTCGTGGGATTTATCCTTTAGTAAGCGTCATAAATAATTCTGGAATAGCAGATAAAAGCAACGTCTTATAATATATTATACTGAGTTAGTAAATTAATATAGGTAGGTTTAGAATCGACACCGGGTCGCAAAGACTATCGCTTCTACCGTCAAAGATTTGAGATGACCAACCACTTCCACAGGGTTACGTTGTGGGTAGATTCCTACAGGGGTGGCTCTCTTATTAATACTTGTTTTCTATATTTTTTTCTTTCATGTACCATGGTGATAACGGGCATCATAAACACACGCCAGGCAGTTGGCGAGAGTAACAAACACAAAAGCTAAACCAACGAACGGGAACATCACGCGATAATTCCAGAAGGTTCGAAGTAAAGAAGAAGACAGCTGCTTATAAAAGCACCAACGGAGAGCAAATCGGGATCGGTAATTTTTCAAACGTACGCGAGTGAGGTTGTGACTGGGAAAATAGTTTTCGTTGGTGGCAGAAAGCTCTGCCCGCACTAACCAGCAGCGAAGTCAACAACTATAGACACAAATAAAGACCGACGCCGACGGTGTCACCGAGTTAAGCCAACGACAACGTCGACATCACCAGAGGAAACAGTCAACGCGACGTCAACAATTATACAGCGAAGCTAAAAGGAAAGTCGACACATCCGGACGGAAGAGTCAACATCGACGCCAACCGCAGCGGCCCGTGTAGGATAAATCAACATTCGTCTAACCATAAGGACACCAGTACGAAGGCACAGAAGTAGCACAGGCAATTTCGGACGTCATTGAAGTATCCATTCTTTTCGTATATCTTAACTACAACATGGTCAGTGGGTAAGTATGGGGCCTCCCGAGGGGCTTAAAGTGTGGTAATAGGAACGAAAACGCGGTGGAAAAGTGAAATAGTGAGACAGTGAGTTTGGAGAAAGTTACGTAACAAAATAAGACCGAGAATATAGTGACGCGAACCCGACAAACTTAAGTAGACGTACGGGCTAATGTGGGCATAACCGCACCCGGACGTTTTACTTCTCTGCATTACTTCGGAAGATCCTTCAGAGTCGAGAACGTGACGTGACCATAGAGTGTTGGTATTGTGAACCGAGGACGGGATAATGTGGGCATAACCGCACCCGTTCAAAGTCACCGTCATCCCTTTCGGGATCAGGGCATTTATACATAGTTACCGACGAGACAGATTGTGGTTAGCGGACTAGATACCATTGGGTACTTGATTCGGCAATCGTGAATTTAAGATCTGGGCTAATGTGGGCAGAACCGCACCCGGCCTTGAATTTAAGATTGGAAACCGAGGCGAGTATCTAATGAACGACGAATACTAACGGAGACCCCGCTACTAGCCGTTCATACTTACCAAATAAAACATCAACCAGGTTCACAAATTAAAAACGGTTCCACTGCGAGATCTACCAATACCACTAGGGAGTATCACACCCCATATTTACCTAGTGCCTCGTAATTTTTGTATGTATATTTAATATGATAGTTAGGAGCGAACCTATGCCTACAAATTTTTGCTATTTATCTCAAGTACTTCTAAACCTTTCATATTAGTATTTTCCTTTCATATTAGATTAAAGCGATAACAAGTTAGAAGTAACAATTTATGAATTAATATTTCTTTACATTTTTTTCTTTTGAACAAAAACAAAAGAGCGAATAACGAATATTATGTAAAACATATACAACTGCATATTAATATCCTTTTATTGTGGTTTATTTTATACAATTTTCTTTTGTCATTTGGGAAAACCTACCCACAATTAGGTGATTGTGGCCCACCTTCCGTGCGACCAAATAGTGTTAAGATCATACTTGTTAGTGTATAAGCGTATCAGATTTTGTAAATAAAAAGATATCAAGTTCCGATACCGCTGAGTTTCATTTGGTGTCCGTTTCCGGAAGGAAACGTTAGTACAAATTTTTGTACCGAACCCTGGCTCCGGCGAGCGAATCCTCGGCCGGAAAAAGGGTCGTTACAACACATAACTACTCAAACAATTTCCTGCACTTTGCATAGAACCCGATTACACTGCACCAATCAAACATAAAACAGTACACCACATAGTTACTCAAGGACAGTTACCATTTACACGACCACGACGTTTAGACTTACCATAATTAAAAAACGATTTAATAGCAAAACAAGAATTCGATTTTCTAGGTAAGTCCGAAATTTGCAGACAGTCTGACTCAAAAAATTCCTCTCCAAACGTGAACCAAACGACTGCAGACCATGTGATGACTACAGACAGCTGAACGCTATCACTGTACCCGACCGTTACCCTTTACCACATATACACGACTTTTCCATCAACTTACACAACACAAATTTTTACTCAAAAATTGACCTTGTTAGAGCCTATCATCAGATACCGATGGCTCATAACGACATTCACAAAACAGCCACAAAACACCTTTCGGTATGTTCGAATTTCTCCGAATGTCTTTCGGCTTGAGAAATTCAGCACAGACATTCCAAAGATTTATACACGAAGTTTTACATGGACTGGACTTTATTTTTGTTTATCTAGACGACATATTAATAGCTAGCGAGACTGAGATAGAACACATCAAACACTTAACACAAGTTTTCCGAATACGGTTTAAACATTAAACCTATTAAATGTACTTTCGTAGCGATAAATATAAATTTTCTCAGTTATAACATTTCTAAACAAGGTATCCGACCTTCAGAAGAACGTGCACAATGCATGCAAGACTATCCACAACCACAGACAGTAAAACAAATGCAAAAAATCATTGGTATGACAAATTACTATCACAGATGTATTCCGAAACTCGCACACATGCTAGATCCAATTTATGACATGGTCACCGTAGCATCAAAAATAAAACACAAAAACTTACTTTGGACTGACAGTACACTAAATGCCTTCACACAATCAAAGACAGTAACGCAAACACTACTTAACCATTTTAGTTGACATGGTCAAACACTCAGGTTACCGAATCAATTAATAGTACAAGCCAATCAAACTTTCAATCCAACTGAAACACTTGCAGAAGTCAAAGAAGTCGTTGAAACTAATCGCACATACATTTCATACCACAATACTAAATTCCAACAATATATTCGACAAGCACTTAAAACATGTAAATACTTTTTTATTAGCGAGGACGCAACACATCGAGGTCTTAAAGAACCATACGAGGGACCTTTCAGAGTTCTACACAGCACACCAAAATACTTTACCATATTTAAAAATAATAACACAAGCACAATTCACACTGACAAGAGTCAAACCAGCATTTGTGAACAGAGACACTACAGAGACATAATCACCAAAGAAAGTACACTTCAATCTTTTAGCAAACACAATCAAAACCTATGGGGGGAATAATGCAGTGTTCTAATTACATACATAAGCGCACACACATACATGATTACATACAATCAAATACACTTTATAAAAAATATACTTGAATTTACTTTATATATTAATTAAAAAATTGTTTTTCAAAAATGTCAATTATATTTAATCAAAAAAAGTTTGTTACAAAAATTATTATTCTAAAATATTTTCTGAACCTGGATTGTTATTCAAAAGTTTTCCTCAAATAAATATCAAATAAATACAAAATAAAATATGTTATTTCGCACGCATAACCATAGTCTCCATGGTCTGACACAGGTCCTATAACGGTTGCCATGATAATGCGTCTTTCATTTAAGGTCTTTACAATCAGCTTTCCTCACCTATGTTGAATTTCGAAGTTGTATTGTTGCAACACGAGAGCCCTCGTGCATCACGACCGGACGGATTTTCTATCGAGTATATCCACTTCAGTGAGAGGTGATCAGTGATGACCTTAAATTTATACCCCTACAGGTAACAGCGATCTCTCTGATACCCCACACGATCGCCAGACATTCCTTCTCTGTTGGGCTATAATTTCGTTCTGCTTGAATGAGGGAAACTGTCGTAAGCTATGATTGCTAGCGTCGCACAGTGCTGCGTTTGGCATGCCTAGCCGGAAAATAATCTGTAACTTTTGGAAAGACGGAATTAGATGAAATTTCTAATTTAAGCTATTTAGGGGCATATCCTCAATATATATGAAGGACAACCAGGTGGACCCTTTGGGGACCAAAGTTATTTGTATGGGAAAATTGGCCTTTTTATCTCCCTGCATCACGATTTTTTTAAAAATAACATCTTTTGAATGGCTTGACGCCTTTTTCGTTGACCACTTTTTGTAAGTGCAATAAACTCCTCCATAATACTTGTAAGTGCCATATTATTAAACCGTTCGAAACCAAAAAGATCGAATATCCAAAATCAGCAATTTTTCCTATTTTCCAGGTAAAGTTTCGCCAGGTTTCAACTGCTCGGAACCATTTTCTTCCATATTTTCAAAAATTATATTAAATTGACATTGAAATTTTGACATTCTTAACTCAGGCAAATGTTGGCAACTTTTGATTCATAGGGTTTTCGAAGACATGTATTGAAATATAAACGTAAAAGCTAGAAAAGCACTGCAAAAAGCTTAAATTTGCAATTGAAATCATAATTTATTTACAACAAACATTGATATAAAATTTTTATTTCGCATATTCAACATCCGAAACACAAGAAAAATAGATTTAGAATATTTGTAAAATATTTCTCGTAGCAAATAATAATATTAGCAAATTATTTTCTATGAAAATATTTTTCGATTGACAAGTGAAAGAGAACAAGTGAACTTTAAAAAAGCTATATATATATATATATATATATTAGTTTAGTGCAAGTGTGTTGTTCTTTTGCTGCTTTTTTTAATAGAAATACATTGAGAAGAATGAGCTTGTTTACTATTTTCGCAAATTAACTGTAACGCAGGGATAGGTAAACCAGCTGACAAAATTGTTATGGAAAAAAAGAAAAAGCTAATTCAAATGCTTTATTGTTGTTCTTGTTGAAGCATATATGTTTTGTTTTTGACACAATTTAATATTTCTCATTAATTTGTTGGATTCAAAGAGTTAAGTTGTTTTTTTTTATTTTTACATGCAAAGCAAAAACAAAAAAATAATCCTATAACAAATAGGATTATTTTTGCTAACCATATAAAATTGTGATATAGCCTTTAAAAAATTTTAAACACAGGTGCCGCATCTGTATATTTTTATAAGCCTGTCATTTCATTTTTTGAATTATTTGTTTGTTTGATACAATGACTATTAGGTAGCCATGACAGCTACCTATTTTCTCACGAGCTGCGACCATCGAATGTTAAACAAAAGAAAAGAAAACAAAACAAACCGCGTGTGTCACACACAT
Source organism: Dichetophora obliterata (assembly GCA_963920525.1). Lineage (NCBI taxonomy): Eukaryota > Metazoa > Arthropoda > Insecta > Diptera > Sciomyzidae > Dichetophora > Dichetophora obliterata. The sequence continues at coordinate 154,994,142 of OY986437.1, read as the reverse complement.
TGGATGCATTCAGCGGAGCCAACAATTGCACTTAAATTATTTATATAATTGCATAATATTAATAATTATATTAAATAATTTACAATCTTTCTGAAGTTTAGAGTAAAACACATTCAGAGAAAAACATCGTTCACTAAGGTATCGCTACCATAACAATTCACAACAGTTTTGAACGACACACTTTCTCATGACACCTAATAGTTATTGTATCATGATTGCTTGTTTGAATTTAAATTTGACTGCAACGATAGTGCCCTCTACGAGTCGTTTTTCCTGCCGTTCCTTTGAGATAATTTGTTATCGCGATTATATTAAGGCGAAAGGAACGCAGCTATTGTTTGAATAAAGCTGGAATTTGTGAAGGTGATGTAGAAAAAGTCAACATTATAAAAAATTATTTTTTCAACCGTCTATCATATTTCAATGATAAGTTTTATAAAACCGGTAATAGCAGGGATAGATAAATAAAGATGACCCTTAACTTAGGTCAGAATTAATGTTTGTTTTGTTAAGATTTAGAAAAATTTGTCAAAATTGGTTCCGAACTGGCGATTTTGTGTTGATTTAGTGGTGATGATATTGTCAACAAAGATCAAGATGCTATTCCAGAGGAGCCTCTTCCACCATGTTCTAAAAGAGGATCAAAAGGCTGAGCGATCAAAACGTTTGAAAGTGCTAGAGTTACTTTATTTATATTCGTCTGATCAACTTAGTTTTGCTGCCTAATTGTCTCAACGGGCAGATGGTAATAGGGTAAAGGCAAAATTAATAAAAACGGTGTCGGAGTCCTCTGAAGTTGCTTAAAAAAATGGTGGCATGTGTAGAGAAAAAAGAAGTGCAACGAATGCGCGTACCGCTGAAGAAGCGCTTGCGTCTTTTATAGATAATAAAATTATCCAGAAAACTTATTTGAATTTACGTACAGATGCAATTAAAGTTGGTCATTTGTTGTACCTATCTCTCCATACACTGAGAAAGGCAAAACAACTTTGCTTCCCTGATGAGAATGCTATAGAAGTTAATGAAAATTGTAATTCCGTGAATGTACAAGCCATTGTAGATCTTACAATCATAAGGTTGCTTCACTCTCTGGAATCCGAAATTGAAAATCTTGTTCCAAATGGGACAATTTTGACATTTCGTTGCAAGTGGGGTGGTGATGGTAGCTCAGATTATAGCAACTACAAGCAGCAACTACGAGCTATCAGTAACAGAATTCAATGAAGTTCAAAGTCGGATTACCAATTTGAAGCCAAAGACTACTGTGGTTGGGTCCAAAAATCTCACAATAAAATTCCAATTTCTTTTAACAATGGTTGATGGTAAAATAATAAATGACTTAACATCAAACAAGTCAACGCAGTTTTGTTATATTTGTGGTGCAAAACCAAGTGAGATGAACAAAAATTCACTTGAGAAAAAACCGAATGAAGCATTTTATAGTTACGGGTTATCCCCTTTGCATGCATGGATAAAAACTTTTGAGTGTCTTTTACACATAGCATATCGCTTGGACATTAGAAAGTGTGCCATCCAACAACCAGCTGACAAAATTGTTATGGAAAAAAAGAAAAAGCTAATTCAAATGCGATTTAAATAAGAAATGGGTTTATTGATAGAAGTTTGCAAACCAGGATTCGGGACTTCTCATGACGGAAATACAGCTAGAAGATTTTTTAATGATCACAAAAAATCAGCTAGTATAACAGGGATAGATGAAGCGTTAATACAAAACTTTAAAATCATCCTAAGCTGTTAATCATCGGGAAAAAAATTAAATTATCATTATTTGAAAGTTTCCTTGAAGAAACAGATATTTTAGCTTAAATAGCTGGTATTGTATGCCAGTCAGCGTACACAAAATTCTTTTCCACGCTTCTGAAGTTATAAAAAGTTGCATTGGTGATTTGTCAGAGGAAGCACAAGAAGCTCGAAACAAAGACTAGACGTTTTCGTTTAAGCAATACAAGGAAGTCATCCAGAGTTGAAAATAACAGCGATCTTCTTAATATGTTATTGATCTCATTCGATCCTTTGATAAATTCATACCGTAAAATCCCCTTGGCAAAGCACAAGTCTTTATCACCTGATATGAAAAAAATTCATTTATGGTTATCTGTTGCCTACGTTTAAAGACTAGTTGAGCAGTAAAGCTCCAATTTAATTTGCTTTATTTTCTTCTTTATTTCAATTATTCATTTGTATTCATTTAAGCTTAGATGTACATACATACAATAAGTACATAAAAACATGTTATTGAATTCTTATGCATTTATGTTTCTATATGTACATATGTACTTTCTAACTGTTCTTTCCCGCTACTTGAATATAAGTTAGTTAAAGTTTGACATTGTAATTAGAGACAGTAGTTAAATTGTCGTAGCGGTTAAAACACGAAATAATTTAAAGCTCGCGCTTTCTAGTACTTTGATAAACTCACCTTTTGTAAACTTAATATTTTAATAAATAGTTATAAAATTAGCGTGCTATTAAAAATTTGTTTTATTTAACCGCGACTATCACGACGATAACAATTCTTTAAATTATTTCTGGACATCTTTTTTTTCCTTTTTTGCTCAAATTGTAATTAAAATTGCAATTGTGACGTCTTTAACTACAAGTTTTCATACGCAAAATATTAAAGTCAGTGCTTCGCGTATTAAATTCGCCTATATCACGCGCGCAAGATTCGATCGGCCCTTTCGTTAATTCCTAATCACACCGCGCATATTGTATAAGCCGCAATATTTCGACGGGAATCAACGACCAATATGGGAGAAACTAAGAGTAATTGCATAAAATGTAACCAACTAGATAATGAGGAAATGGTACAGTGTGACCGTTGCGACAACTGGTTTCATTTCGTGTGTGTCGGAGTGGACAGCAGCGTAGCTGATCGCAGTTAGAGCTGCGAAGTATGCGCCCAGGCTGTGTTGAACGATACACTAACAACAACGGAAAGCAGAGCACCGGCATTGTCCCAATCATCACCAATAATAATTTTGTTACAACTTCGGCAAATATTCAACAGCCACAAGCCATGCAGACGTCGCAACTTAAAACTTTGCAAATACGTTTGGAGGAGGAAATGAAGTTACAGCAACAGTTTATTGAAACTAAATACAAAATACTAGCTCAGGGTGAAGAAACATTGTCGTAGTGCTCGCAAGCTGCCATGTTTGCTAATTCGCCATCTGCAGCACAATTAGCTGCACGACAAGTCATTCCAAAAGGCTACCAATATTAAATGGTGATCCAGAAGAATGGTCCTTATTCATTAGCAGTTTTGAAAACAGCACTGCTACTGCTGGATTCACAAACGCAGAAAATTTAGTGAGACTGCAGGATGCTCTAAAGGGCAGAGCACGTGAAATGGTTAAAAGCAAATTATGCTTACCAGACATAGTACCTCAAATTATTTCCACGCTGCGAATGTGTTTTGGTAGCCCAGAGCATATTTTGGAACGTGTGATAAACGAAGCAAAAAATATGCCAGCAATTAAAGACAAATTAGAAATGTTAAGTGATTTTTCGATAAGTGTGCAAAATATATGTGCAACAATGGAGAGCTGCACACATGCACAATCCTCTTTTGGTAAAGGAATTAGTTGAAAAATTGCCGAATAGCCATAAACTAAACTGGGCAATGCACCCGAAAAACAAATGTGAACCCATAGTGAAAACGTTTAGTGACTGCCTATATAAATTAGCAGAAGCAGCAAGCACTTTGGTGTCTCTTGCTCCAAATAAAGGCAACGCATCTGTAAACATTCACATGGTGTCAGAAAGTGAAACCAATGCAGAACAACCAAAGTGCAATGCTTGTAGAAGCGAAGATCACACAGTTGAAAAATGCAAAGTGTTCCAAAGTGCACCTTTAAGTCGTAAATGGGACTATGTACATCAAAAGCATCTATGTCGTCAATGCCTCGGCGTACATCGTCGCAAATGCACGAGCAACAAAGTATGCAGAATCGACGGATGCGAAGCCAAGCATCATCAAATGCTGCATAAAAGCAACAGAACCGTGAGTAGCAATTATGTAATTTCTGAAAACGCTCAAGTTAACGCACACTGTAACAATAATGGCTTGGCACATTCATTCGAATAGTGCCTGTAAATATTCATGCGAAAAATAAAAATATTAATACTTTTGCGCTCTTAGATGAAGGTTCTACAGTAACTCTGAAAGAGAAAGCTACATTTGATGAGCTAGGGTTACAAGAAGTGCTGGATCCAATATGTTTAAAATGGACTGGCAATACTACTCGCATTGAAGATGACTCGTTTCGCGCAACTATAGAAATTTCAAACGTCACAAATGAGAGATTCAATCTCAAAGATGTGCACACAGTCGAAAGCCTTGGCCTTTCTTCGCAGTCAATAAACGCTGCTGATGTCATCAAAAAGTATCCACATTTGAAAGGTGTGCCACTTCCGTCGTACCAAAACGCAAAGCCGACAATTTTGATAGGTCTAAATAATTGGACGCTGGCGATACCTCATAAAATCAAAGAAGGAAAAACAACTGATTCCATAGCATCAAAATGTCGTTTAGGATGGACCTTGCAAGGTTGTGCATCGAAAAATGCAGGTGAATATCAATTAAATGTACATATTTGCGATTGTCAACAAAAAGACCAACAGCTGCACGAAGATAACAAACAATTTTTTAATTTGGAACACCCAAAGCCGAAACAACTTCTTTCTGTAGATGATAACCGAGCTATGCAACTTCTCGAAGGGACCTGCAAAAAGTACAAAGATCGCTACGAAATCGGATTGCTGTGGCGCACCGATGACGTAAATCTGCCAGAAAGTTATTTGCCTAGCTTAAAATTTTATTAATTCGGAATATCTCATCTCAGCTCTAAATTTTAACATCCCAAGGAGAGGAACTAGACATTTTCTGTTTTTCAAGTTGAGTCAGTGCAGTTCTAATTACGCTCTTCATGAACCTTTACGATGTATGTGCAGTGATTTCAATGATAACTTCAACATGATTAATTTTTCTGATTCGGTAGACGTCTTAAAATGGAAAATTATATTACATTTAAATAATTAAATCAATTTAACTTCATCCTATTATACCTAACACAGTTTTATAACAATATAATATTGGTAATTGAGATTGTTTTGTTTCTCTTTTTTGTCTCGATATTATGTTTTATAATTTTATACCATCAAATATGAATCGTTTTTAAAACTTACTTTTTAATTATTCAATAATTTAATTTTTAAACGAATTGGGATTTACGTGCTCACGTGGTTTCCTGATTTGAAATTAGACTGAACTCACACTATCACCTGGATTGGTGTGCCAGAGTATATCTCTTTTCCATACAAGTTTATGCCTGCGTTGGCCCAAATGCATATCCAACTAATTGGGATTTTGATTTGGCGGATATGAGATTTATCTCATTTCCACGTAGGTCCTTGGGTTGGACAATGGCCGCAAACCAGTTAAAATGAGTTTAGTGTTTTTGATTGTTTTTCGGGTACCTTAAATTGATAATTACTGTTATTTAATTCGATGTTGCTTATTTATATAGAATCAAGTATACTTAAATACGCGTTTATATATATTCAATTTTTAAATTCCGCTGAAAAGCCAATTAATGTGCTTAGTGGAAAATCCTAATTGCCAATAGGGGGGTATGTTTTAGTACGTAGGTGCATTCTGTCTGTCCCGGCTGATTCGGGCAGATTTTAGAATGTGAATCATGCATGCGTATAAGACGGGTATACGTATCTTTGGAAGATTTCATACCTCCGGGCGAATCCGAAAAAAAAGCAACGATTCAGGCACAGATTGAAAACCTCATTGCCAAAGGATACGCTCGCAAGCTAACTTCGGAAGAAGCAGCGACACCAAATAAAAGAGCTTGGTACTTGCCAATTTTTATTGTCAATAATCCCAACAAACCGAAAAAACCTCGCCTTGTGTGGGACGCCGCTGCACAATCAAACGGAGTATCACTTAATGATTTTTTATTGAGTGGCCCTGACCTTCTAAATTCGCTGGTAGAAGTTTTACTTGCTTTTAGAGTAGGAAAGGTGGCAGTGTGTGGAGATATCGCAGAGATGTTTCATAGAATAAACGTAAGGAAAAGCGATATGCATGCTCAACGGTTTCTGTGGCTCGACGCTAACGATGATGTGCACAATCCTAGCATTTATGTCATGCGTGCACTCACTTTTGGTATATCCTGTGCACCGTGTATTGCTCATATTATACGTAATAAAAACGCAGAACAGTTTCAACATGAATTTCCTCGTGCTGTGGAGGCAATCCGCAAATATCATTACGTCGACGACTTTATCGGCAGCGCTGATGATGACTCAGCTGCAATACAGTTGGCGACACAAGTAAAGCAGATTCATGCAGCAGCCGGTTTTAATGTACAAAACTACTCATCAAATTAAAAAATTGTCTTGAATCACCTCGAAGCAAATCCTGAAACCGGTCAAAGCGCTCGCGAGTGGGGCTCTACAACTAAAATTTTGGGAATGTTTTGGGATCCCACTAATGATCAATTTAGATACATTTTTAGATTTGTGCGCCTACGTCGTGATGTAATTCAAGAGTCCCTCGTGCCTACCAAGCGAGAAATACTGCAGGTTTTGATGTCGATATACGACCCATTGGGCTTCGTTTCATGTTGGGCTACTGCAAGAAATTTGGCGATGGTTACGCTAAGATGGTTACATTCGGATCCAAAATGTTTTCAACAATTTGTAATGCATCGAGTAGGCGAAATACTCGAGAGCACTGATGTAAATCAATGGAAATATACGCCGTCAACGCTAAATCCAGCAGATCTAGCAACAAAAACGACCTCTCGCATGAAAAACGAAAATTGGTTTACTGGGCCAGATTTCTTGTTATTTGAAAGCTGCGATTGGCCTCAATGCGAACCGATTGGAAAAGTTAACCATGACGACGCTGAGATAAGGCATAATGTGCTTATTATTCAAACATCAGAAATACGTTCACCCGATTTTGAGTACTTTTCGTGCTGGAAACGATTGCAGCGAGCTGTCGCGACATTCATTTTATTCATCAAAAGAGCAACCGCGGCTTCCAAAAAGTTACCAAAACCTGATTGCGTTTCCACAGAGATGTTTGAGACCGCTAGCATATTTCTGCAAAAGTATGCACAGGCAGCAAAATACAGCGAAGAAATTTACAACCTACAACGCGGTAAGCTTTTTGAGAAAACAAGTAAACTAATTTCTCTTAACATCTACTGTAAATTTTCCCGACGGAAAATAACTTTATTAAAAAACACTACTGTTTTAATAGAAACAAAAGAAACCGAAAATTTAAACCTTTCTACAAAAATTCAAAGACGGTGTTGTACTTGCGCTTATAAAAAGACGAGTAATTTTTATTTGGCTGAGGCCGAACTTCAAAACCTTAATTCTAAAATCTTATTTACATAAGAGAGGGAGTGAGAGGCACTCCCACATAAAAGTAAAACAATTAAACTCAGCCGCTGTACAGAAGGTACAGGGCTGAGCAAAAATACGTTTACACATTTGTAAACATGCCGCCCGGCTTGCAGGACTGCAACTACCAGACTCCTTGTCCGGTCAACACCCACCCGAAGATGGAGCTTTGGGCAAACGGCATGCCTATGGTTGTCGGCAGGCTCCCAGGCTGTATGATCCGGGAGTACACGTCGATACCCAGACGCAAGTAGACGGGCGATGCGCGGTAGAAGAGCGGATCAGCTAAGTTTATGTTATAAAAACTCTGCTGAATCCGCTCGTCCAGATCTCTTAATGGAGTGACGATCCTCAATCGCCGCTCGACCCTAGCTGTCGTCTCAACTCGTTGATTGGCACCGTACTGGCCACGCAGAACCAAGGTGCACATTTCGTAGCCATCAACGCGATAGGTAGGCAGCTTCCACTTGGCGACGAGTTCTTGGGCGATAAGCGTCTGCGGAAGACAGGCATCTAATATGGCTCTTTCCGACACAGACATCCTTCTGGAGACCATATGCACCATAACAGTGGGGAGCAGCGAAACAAGCTGTTGGAAGGGCGCTACTTGAGGCCGTTCAAGTGACGATCGCTTCGGGAAGGAGTCCCTAGCCGAAGACGCAAGTGGTGCTGTCGGCTGCGATCGTGCTTGAGTCGACGACCGCTTCGGGAAACGGTCCCTAGTCACAGACGCTGTTGGTTCATGCGACTGCGGTCTTCTAGAGGAGGAGGACCACTTCGGGAAAGAGTCCCTAGACAATGACGCTGGTTGGTCAATCGTCTGTGGTCGCTTGGCTCTAGAACGCTTGACGCGAGGTCTGCGAGAATGCGATCTACCGGTTCGCACTCGTGAACGCGAATGCAGCAGGCTGTGATGGTCGTCTCCACAATGACGACACCGATGAGGGCTGCGGCATTCCTTCCGCATATGTGATGCTGAGAGGCAGTTTGAGCAGTAGAAATACATCAGTACTGCTCTCAACCGCTCCTCCAGATTCATTGCCAGAAACTTGGCACACGCCGACAGGTTATGCTCCAACGAGCATACACGGCACATCGGTGGCAACTTGGAGCGGTCGTGATCAACAACGCATACTACGTTCTGCGGAGTGCTCTTGGCTGCACAGGACTCCGGTTCAACCTCCGGTGGAGCGATAGCGATGGCTTTTTCTGGCTCGACATCGATGGAAGCGCTAGGACTCGGGACGGGTGTGCGCTCACGCACAGTCTCAACCTCGCTGGCCACCATCTCCGTGTCGGTTTGAAGCAAGAGATCTTCGAAAAGTGCGGCAGCGATCCCTTCAGCAGACATTCTGAAAAGAAAAGGAAAAAACAAAAAACACAAAAAAAAGGATAATTTAAAGAAAACATCATTGGTGCTACGCGGTTGGAAGCGCGACGAGCTTAACTATGGGCCGCGTTATGCAACCTTTCTCGGTTCGAATGTCGGCAACCCGAATTCGTTTATCACTCCCCTGATAAATACGTATGACCCTGCCTAATCGCCACTCATTTGCCGGCAGATTATCCTCTCTGACAACAACAAGGTCGTCCACAGAGAAGTCTGTCTGAGGAGTCTTCCACTTAACTCGTTTATGCATTTCCTTAAGGTACTCATTTTTCCATCTGTTACAAAAATGCTGATGCATAGCCCTGACTCGTTGCCATCGATTGACAATAGTCATGGGCTGATCAGCTATCTCTGGTTCGGCAGGGGCTAGCAGTGGACCACCGATCAGGAAGTGACCAGGAGTAAGAGATTGAAGATCGCCAGAATCCTCAGACATAGCGGTAAGTGGCCGCGAGTTAAGGCACGATTCGACTTTATTCAGCAAAGTTGTAAATTCCTCAAACATGTATTTCATATTTCCGGCAATCTTTTTGAAATGTGTTTTGAAACTCTTGACTCCAGCTTCCCACAGGCCACCCATATGGGGAGCACCAGCTGGAATAAAGTGCCAAGCAAGGTCTTGGCATGCGTGTTGGGCAAGAGTTGCTTCACGAGAAGCTTTCATAAATGTTTTAAAATCCTTTTTCAAAATATTGGAGGCGCCAACAAAATTGGTTCCGTTATCGGAATAAATATTTGCTGGGCAGCCGCGTCGGGCGACGAATCGCGAGAGCGCTGCTCAAAAAGTAGCGGTTGATAAATCGCTTGTGGCTTCCAAGTGAACTGCTTTAGTTGAAAAACAAACAAATAGGCACACATAGCCCTTACTTATTCGACAAGATCTACCAATGTAGCTCTTTATGTCGAAGGGGCCGGCGAAGTCAACACCAGCCGATGCAAATGGTCGAGATATTATTGTTCTTTCTGGCGGAAGAGCCGCCATGATTTGTGTCCTTAACTGTTTTTTATAAATAACACAAGTTTTGCAGCTATATATGGTGGTCTTAATCAAGTTTCTAGCACGGGAAATCCAATATTGTGTTCGGATCAATCGAAGCATTAGTTGATTTCCACCATGAAGTGAGATCTCATGGATGAACCGTACTAAAAGGCGAGAAAAAATGCAATTATATGGCAATATAATGGGATGTCTTTCATCAAACGATAGGTTCGGTGAGGAGGCAAGCCGTCCGCCAACACGCAACAAGTTATCGGTATGCAAGAATGGATTCAAAGCGAGTAATGTGCTCTTCGAGCTGATTGGTTGCTTGGTGTCCAAGAGATGGTACTCAGCTGGAAAACTGATCTTTTGACACAGCAACATAAGACGCGTCTTAACGGCTTTTATTTCTGCATTATCAAGACAAGTAGATTTTCTGCAAAAGGACGCACGAAACAGTGGATGAGTGCGGTGGAAGAATCGAAAAACGTAACTTAGCACTCTTAATGCACGTGATAAGGAGGAGAATCGCTCTAATGCATCTTCATATTCGGAGAAGTAAGCGAAGTTAACTCTGACGGATTTACGTTCGAGCGGAGTATCTACCTCAGCAGGCAAAGATGATTGCCAGGAGGAGCGCTCAAGTGAAAGCCAAGATGGCCCATGCCACCATAGAGCATTTCCCGCAAGGTCTTGTGGCGTGACACCACGTGTAGCTAGGTCAGCTGGGTTCTCATGTGACTCTACATGAAACCAGTTTCTGACACTGACCCTTTCAGCTATTTTCGTGACCCGATTGGCCACAAAGGTAGTCCAAGAACACGGTGGCTTGCAGAGCCAGGCGAGGACTATTGTCGAGTCTGTCCAGCAAAACAATTTATGTTTGTTTATCTCGATATGTGATAAGAGAGTATCGACCATATCAGCGAGTAGAACGGCACCACATAACTCAAGACGAGGTAGAGAAACTGTCTTGACTGGTGCAACCCTCGTTTTTGCATAAAGCAAGTGAGTAACGATGCAATCGTTTTGCTTCACGCGGATGTAGATCGACGCTGCATAGGCCTTTTCTGAGGCGTCAGAAAATGCATGAAACTCTACATCGTAACCAGGTGAGAAATCAACGTAACGCGGTATGCGGATATTATTAATGTGCTCGTAGTCCGACAGAAAGGTTTGCCAAGACTGAAAACTCGACGTGGTTATGTTTTCATCCCAATCAATATTATCTAACCAGATACGCTGCATAAGGATTTTTGCTGTCACCACAATAGGCGCCAGCCATCCTGCAGGATCAAAGAGTTGCGCTATTATTGAGAGGACTTCACGTTTTGTGTAGGAAGACTTGATCGTTAAGCGCTGTGCCGAAAAGTAAAACAAATCTGTAACGGCATTCCATCGCACTCCCAACGCTTTAGCGCAGCTGGCGTCTTCTAACTTGAGGAAGTTTTCTCTCATAAGATGCTCAGTGGGTGTACCTGCCAAAATGCCTGGATGGTTCGCAGTCCACTTTCGCATGGTGAAGCCAGCTGTAGACAATGCAGATATCAGCTGACGTCTAGATTCAATTGCACTATCTAACTCATGGGCTCCAGCCAGAGCATCATCGACATATAGACAATGTCGCAAGATTTGCGCAGCAAGAGGAAATTGGTTCTGCACATCATCTGCCAATCGAAGCATGGTTCTTATGGCTAAGTATGGTGCACAATTTACCCCAAATGTCACAGTTTTTAGTTCGAAGTCCTGAATTTCTTCATGAGGCGAATTTCTATGCAGAATTCGTTGGTAAGATGAGTGCTTTGGGTCAACAAGTATCTGGCGGTACATTTGTTGGATGTCACCATTAAATACATATTTAAAGAATCGCCATTTTAGGATCAAAAGCGTTAAATCTGCTTGAAGAACTGGTCCTGCGTACAAGACGTCGTTCAAACTGGCACCATTTGAGGATGCACTCGATGCGTTAAATACGACTCGAAGCTTCGTTGTAGTACTTTCTGATTTTAATACCGCGTGGTGCGGTAAATAGTAGTGAGATGGAGAAATCTCGAACTTTGGTGGCGACACTTTCTTCATATGATCCAGCTCTATGTACTCTTGAAGCACTTCATCATATTGTGACTTAAGATCAGGATTTTTTGTCAATCGAAGCTCACCCCTAATGAATTGCTTAAGGGCGATGCTTCGAGAGAATATTATTATAGTTTTATCTGGGAAGGTGTTCTTGAAAGGCAAGGTAACTATATACCTTCCTTGAGCATCACGTTTGGTAGTTTTTTTGTAATTTTCCTCGCAAAACTGATCAGACTCAGTTATAAATTGCTTCTGTGGAAGTTCCTCCAACTCCCAAAACCGTGCGATCTGCTGATCGATCGCAATTTCGTTATTAAACGAGAGGCACGTCGTAAAACTGGATATGCCGCACGCTTTGCCGCTATTTGGAATAGGGCCTGTAAATATCCAACCAAATATCGTTTCCTGGGCTAAGAGTGACCCAAGAACATTTCGTTGAATTCCATCAAGAATAATGGCAGGGTAAACATCACCACCGATGAGTACATCTATTTAATCGCTTCTAAAGAAATGCGGATCAGCCAATTGCAAATCCGGTAAATTCTTGCACAAAGAAGGATCGATGCAGCACGAGGGCAGATTCCCAGTTAAGCGTGACAGCACAAAAGCCGTAGCTTCTATTTGGAATTGCCTATTCTTAGGTGAACTAAGAATGATGTCACAAGCCCTTGAGACTTGCGCTGACACTGCATTGTTTAGCCCTGAAACCTGTGCATTCACAGCTCTAGTGGGCAGCTTTAAAAGTTTCTGCAATCTTTCTGAAACAAACGTACCTTCTGAGCCGGAGTCAATTAGAGCTCTGGTCGTGTACGCTGCTCCTAGGTGACACACTGTCACCATTGCAGTTCCAAGTAAAACGTTCTTTGTACTTGAGGAAAAGGCTGTTTGTATTTCATTGGAAGTGGACTGTATTTGTGCTGAATGTGATTGGGTATTTGAGCCCGAAATATTTGAAGGCACATTCGCCCTGCTTGAGTCAACACTCGAAGCAGGAGCTGAAGCTTAATTCGAATCCCGATGCAAGAGTGTGTTGTGACGTTGTTTGCACATCACGCATGTGTACTGACTCTTGCAATCTTTGACCTGATGCGCACTGGACAAACAGTTGATGCAAAAGTTGTGTTTACGTACAACTGTTAGTCTTTCTTTGGCATCCATCCTCAGAAAAGTTGGACACCAACGTAGACCATGCTGTTCTGAGGTACAGAGCTTACACTTTGCCTGGGAAATTTTTAATTGGTAATTGTTTACCCTTTTTCCAGGTAAGCTGCTCTGATGCGATCGTGAAGTGGAGTTATTGGAGGTTGATGGCAAAGATATTTGCCGTGATATCGCACCGCTACCGCTGCGAATATCGGATACGGTTTCCAGTGTTTGAAACCGATTTGTAAGGAAGGCATCGAGATCTGCCCACCTGGGAACTTCATTTTTGTTTGTTATGGACTGTTCCCATAATGAGAGCGTGATCTCAGGCAATCGCGTAGAACACAAATACACAAAAATAGCATCCCAAGTATCAATTGCAATTTTGTGCAAGTGTAGTGCATAAATGCAACCATTTATGTCCCGCTGAAGCTTTTGCAATTCGGTGCCTGACTCTTTTGCCACATTGGGCAAACTAAATAAAATTTTTAGCTGGCTATTGACTAGAATACGCTTGTTCTCGTATCTGTCAGATAAATCCTGCCAGGCTAGGGCAAAGCCCTCATTCGTCAATGGAGATTTTCTCACAATCTCCCTTGCTTCGCCACTGGTTTTTTTATTGAGGTGGAAAAGTTTTTCCACCGCGGTGAGGCGCATGTTTGAGATATAAATGGCCGTAAACATGTCCCTGAATGACGGCCATGAGAGGTAATCACCACTGAAAACCTCTGTATCGCAGGGCGGCACAGGCATGCTGTGACCCATCGCTATTCCTATATCTGACGCAGCGATTTGCTCAGATGGCTTTGTTTGGCGCAGCTCAGAAATTTTTGCTGCCGCCCTGATGTAGACTTGATAGCAGCTGCGATACTTCTGTTTTACTGCCTCAATTTCTTCTAACTCAGTCTTATCATCGAACTGATCCAGGCAAACCTCGTACTGAGCTTTGACTTTTTTCCATAGCCCTTTAAGCTCTTCGTTGTGAAAGGCTAAAGAAAATACTTCATGATTTTGAACAGCATTGAAGTCTGCTTCAAACTCATAAATGGCGTCAGACGCCTGAATAAATTTTTTAAAATGCGCCATTGTTTGCTCTGCTCCTAGTGTTTTCACAAAAATTAAATTGTTTTATATTTCTGCTATTTGTCTCAAAAATTATTGATGAAATCAATGTATTAAAAACTTTCTTTTTTTTTTAATAATTTAGAATAATTTACTATAAAATAGTACTATTTAATTCTATTCACTATTAGGAAAATATATATATATTGACTATTTAATATTAAAAAAGAATTATTTATCCAACCCACAATGGTTTTTTTTTTATATATATATATATATATATCGCGAAATATAAACTAATTTAATTTTTGAAAACGAGACCAAAAAATTTACTAAAAAATTTACGCCTTTGTCCCACTATGCACAATTTTTTTTGATTGCAAATTGTGCGTTGTTGACCCACTGTGCAATATTCTGGTGCTCTCAGTGTTGCGCTAGCGCTAGAGTTAAGCTGAGACACACAGATAGCGTTGGTGATTTTTAATAAGTTGTTGCCTTCGACTTCGGTCACTACATGCAACACAAAGCGGAATGCAGAAAATCACTTTAATCCACCTAAAGTTGAACACACCAACTAAATTGCTGTTTGTGGAAGAGAAATAAAATACACACTGCACTTTAACAAAAATAATATTTTTATTGCGATTAATTTTGTTTTGATTGGATTATTCTTATTTTATTAAAGTAAAATAAAATTTCACTACACAAAGAATTACTATAAAATTGCATTTACTGTATAATCGTGTATTCCTAAACAATAAATATACAATATATTTTTTTTCTTTTAATCGTTGTTTTGGAGCTGCTGACCCACTGTGCTGCTTTCTTTATATTCTCAGTGCTGCGTGAGCGCGAGAGTAAGGCTTGGAAGAACAGTCAAGTCCAACGTTGGTGAATTTTAAGCAGTAGCTGCTGTCTCAGCTTTGATCGGTACTAATGCGACACAAAGTGGAATAACAAAAAAATCACTGCAGCTTAAAATGCACACACACACGAAAAATTATTCTTCGTGGAAAATTGTTGTTGGTTAAAAAACCCAAAACGGTTTCACTATGTACACTTTTAACTGAAGCAAAAAAAATCGCACTGCAAATTTAAATAACACTTTATATTTTTTTTATTTATAGCTTTATTTGTTCTTTTTTTTCACAATTTACCGCGAAATTCTAACGAGAATTTTTCCGAGTTCAGACGCCGGACTATGAAAACACACTCCAAAAAAACCAAACTGAAGAGCGAATCGCGTATTTTTCCGAACCGCGGTAGCACCAATTTTGCTTTATGAACAATAAATCTAATAATTGAAATAAAAGATCTTACCTTATATTTTTTGGCCAAAAAATAAAATTCTCTTCTATAAATTTCTTCTTTGAAGATGTTGACGTTGAAGTTGTTGTTGTTGATGCTGCTGGCTTCGAGGCTTGTTGGCGGCTTCGCTTTATTTGTTGAAATTGTCTTTATATATTTTTTTTAACTTTAACTCGCGACCGAGCGAAAAGGAAAAAAATCACTTATAAAACGCGAAGTTTAAAAAAAAACGGCTCGTATAAGGACCATGTAAATTTTCCCGACGGAAAATAACTTTATTAAAAAACACTACTGTTTTAATAGAAACAAAAGAAACCGAAAATTTAAACCTTTCTACAAAAATTCAAAGACGGTGTTGTACTTGCGCTTATAAAAAGACGAGTAATTTTTATTTGGCTGAGGCCGAACTTCAAAACCTTAATTCTAAAATCTTATTTACATAAGAGAGGGAGTGAGAGGCACTCCCACATAAAAGTAAAACAATTAAACTCAGCCGCTGTACAGAAGGTACAGGGCTGAGCAAAAATACGTTTACACATTTGTAAACATCTACTTTGATGAAAACAACGTTTTAAGAAGCAAAGGCAGAGCGGAACACCTTAATAATCATTTCGACGTAGTCATATTACCTCATAATCATCGCATCACATTTTTGATTGTTCGCTTGTTCCATGAGCGCCTACATCATCAGATGCATGAGACTGTTGTCAACCGTATAAGAAGCCAGTTTTACATTAATCGCCTCCGAGTGCTGTATCGCAACGTGTGTCAATCGTGCCAAATTTGTAAAAACATCAACGCAAGACCTCGCGTTCCGCAGATGGCAGCATTACCAGCAGCACGACTTGCAGCGTTTGAAAGGCCTTTTACATATACGGGCATCGATTACTTTGGCCCTCTTTTCGTAGCAGTTGGACGACGTCGCGAGAAAAAATGGGGCGTAATCTTTACATGTCTTACAGTCCGCGCCATTCATATAGAGCTTGCTCACAGCTTAGACGCAAGTTCCTGCGTCATGGTAATTCAAAATTTCATTTCGCGTCGTGGGTTGCCCCGCGAAATTTACTCCGATAACGGAACAAATTTCAAGGCCGCAGCAAAACTCCTCAGCGATCAAATAAAATGGAAATTTAATCCACCAAGCTTACCGCATATGGGCGGTGCATGGGAGAGGCTTATCAGATCGATTAAGAAGGTGCTCTACAGTCTCTGTCCTACATTGAATTTTAACGATGAAAGTCTGCGATGTGCACTCAGCGAAGTCGAGTTCTCCATTAACGCTCGACCACTTACATTTGTCTCCGTTGAACCGAACGAGGACGAAGCAATTACACCGAATCATCTGCTGATTGGATCATCCGATGGATTTAAGCCAATTTGTGATGACAAAGTGGACCTGCGTCAGCGTTGGAACAAAACTCAAAAATTTGCTGATCAATTTTGGAATCGTTGGCTTAAAGAATATCTGCCAGTTATATCTCGACGTAGCAAATGGTTCAATAAGCAACCTCCAATCAAAGTTGGCGATGTTGTAGTCATAGTAGACTCTGATCTCCCACGCAACAGCTGGCCGAAAGTAAACTTACTTTCTTACGTTATTCTCAGAAAGTAAACTCGCCACTGTGTACTCATTTACGGGTGAGGGGATGTTGCCTCCGTTTAAAGACTAGTTGAGCAGTAAAGCTCCAATTTAATTTGCTTTATTTTCTTCTTTCTCATGAATGGCAACACTTAGCTCATGTCTGATTTGACAGATAATTAGTTTTATCCTTCCGCTGAACGAATATGGTTGTATATACGCTTGAACAACGCTGGGAAATATTGCGAAATTACTTTGAAAATCATGGTAATGTTGCAGAATGTATGCGAAAATTGCGTACGAATTTTGGAAGAAGAGAAGCACCGTCAGCTCCATATGTTCGTTATCTTGTGAAAAAAGTGAAAGAAACTAGCATCCTCATCGATAAACCAAAGCGTGAAAAGCCAAAAGCAGTGCGTACACCCTAGAATATTGCTGCTGTGGCAGAAAGTGTGTGTGAAGCGCCATCAATATCAATTCACCGTCGTTCTCAACAATTGAACATTTCGGAGACATCATTGAGACGAATTTTGCATAAAGACCTTGGTATGACGCCATAAAAAGTCCAATTGGTTCAGGAGTTGAAGACCATCCAATGCGTTCTCGCTTCGGTAAGTGGGCCTGCGATCGACTTAAAGAAGATGCCGATTTTGCCAAAAAAATCATCTTTTCAGATGAAGCTCATTTTGATCTTGGTGGGTATGTAAACAAGCAAAATTGTCGCATTTGAGGCACAGAAAACCCGCACGCATACATTAAAAAGCCGCTGCACCCAAAACGAGTCACTGTTTGGTGCGGATTTTGGTCCAGAAGCATAATTGTGCCATTTTTCTTCGAAAATGAGCAAGGAGTGGCCGTTACAGTCAATGGCGATCGTTAGTTATCAGGCCATGTTGAACGAATTTTTATTCACAAAAATTGAAGAGGAGGATATTGGCAACATTTGGTTTCAACAGGATGGCGCTACGTGCCATACAGCCGAAGCTACACTCGATGATTTGCGCCCTGTTTTTGAAGATCGCACTATCAGCCGCAGAGCTGATGTCGTTTGGCCACCTCGGAGCTGCGATTTGACACCGTTGGACTATTATTTGTGGGGTGCCCTCAAAGATAAGTGTTACGCCAACAAGCCAGAGACAATTGACGTTTAAAGGACAATATTCGTGAAGCCATTGGTGAAATATAGCTGCACACAATCGATAATGTGCTTAAAAATTGGACCGATCGTGTAGGCTACTGCATGGCCAGCCGAGGCAGCCATTTGAATGAAATTATTTTCCATTATTAACCGCAAGGATTGTACATTCAAATAAAAAAAGAAATTTGAGAAAATTTCTAGTAGTTTTTTTATAGAATTTTCAAAAAAAAAAAAAGGAAGTTATTTGGCGGACCCTTTATATGTACATATGTACTTTCTAACTGTTCTTTCCCGCTACTTGAATATAAGTTAGTAAAAGTTTGACATTGTAATTAGAGACAGTAGTTAAATTGTCGTAGCGGTTAAAACACGAAATAATTTTCGTGCTCGCGCTTTCTAGTACTTTGATAAACTCACTTTTTGTAAACTTATTATTTTAATAAATAGTTATAAAATTAGCGTGCTATTAAAATTTTGTTTTATTTAACCGCGACTATCACGACGATAACAATTGATTTCTGAAGAGGATAATGATTATTATGAATCCGATAGCTCCGGCTGTTTTTTCTATATTAAAATTTATTAAGACATATTGTATATAAATTTTATAATACTTGGTGTAGAAAAAAGCTTATAATCAATAAAAATGTTAAAATCATAAAAACGTGTAATGTTAAAATTGCGTTTAAGTTAGTGAAAAATTTTAAAAAAAAATAAATAAAAAACACAATTTTTAGTAAAATTGAAGGAGAAATCATAATTTTATAAAAAACAACAGGATGACATTTTTTTAGGAGAAAATTTACTTTAAACTTAAAAAATCAGATTTTTTTAAATTTTTGACTTTGGGCTCTGAGAATATGCATTTCGTTAAACATCTTCCTTAGTGTTATATATTGGAAGAAAGGCCTCAAAAAGCCTTTCAAAACTCTAATAGTAATAGGTCTACATCAATTAGTTTTGATGCAACAGCATTTTTAATGTAACAACTCCTTAAAAACACAACTTCTTAAAAACACAACTTCTTAAAAACACTATTTTTACCCTAGGAAGCTATGGGTTAACTCCCTAGGGGTAAAAATAGACCCCATTCCCATAATATTTTTTACTTGTTTTTGCGCCCCCAATTGTTAAAAATCATTCGCGCAGGCTCGTAAGTGGTGCTAGATTTTTGATGGCTGCGACCTTGTCTGGGTCCGTATGTATTAAAGGCTAGCGTAAGACGAATTTTGTTGTGCGGCAGCAACTCATTGTTAAGCTATGTCATGTTGTTCGAACTTGTTGAGTGTGGCTTGCTACAACAGTGCTAGGTATGATTCAAACAAATCAGCGCATTGAGTTCGATAATGTCATGGCTTACTTAAACGTTTGCATGGTGCACAGGACAACTCATTAAAATCGGTATGAAGACACCATGTTATATGCCGTTATCGATTGGGCCGTTTTCGATAACTCATTTACAAATAAATAAACAAACATATATTGGTCGATTAATAGTATAAGAAACATAAATATAAAAAAATTTGTTTTTTATATTATAAACAGCATAATATAAAAATACACAACATAGATCGTTATATATCAAATACATGTATGACACAGTGATTCAACATATGTTTTCAATACGCCATGCAACCTATGAATTGAGAAATCGGTTGCATGTCATAGCTTAAGTTGGCGTTGTTGGAATGGCAGGCATGATTTGGTTTGATCGTTGGGATAGCTTGGCGTGAATTGCTTTTTGGTTCGATGAGTTTTTTTGAATTGAAACATGCACTTGTGCTAGCCTTTAGTATGTATACCGCTTTCGCTGACGACGTGGCCAAGGTACTTGGTTTCGCAAATGGCTCGAGTTCTGGCCCGATTATATTGACTAGGGTGCTCTGAAACGTAGCAGGAGCAGAATGTAGCCCGAAGGGTATAACACGCCACTGGGAAAGACCTCGTCCTGGCACCGTCAACGCTGTTTATTGCTTGATGTCGACATGCATTGGGATCTGCCAGTATCCGTTCTTCAGATCCTATCTAAAATATGGTGTATGCGCGGTAATGGATACGCATCCGGGACCGATCTCGGATTCAGCTTTTTGTCGTCTATACAGAGTCTCCATGAGCCTGTCTTATTGCGCACTAAAAGTATCGCCGCGTTGTGGGGGCTATGTGATGGCTCTATGAAGCCTTTCTTCAACAATTCATAAACCTCTTTATTGATGATGTCCTGCATCGCTGGGTTCCGCGGATAATAGCGCTGTTTAAGTGGACGGTCGTCCAGCATAACTATTTTGTGCGGTGATATTTTTCGGATCCTTGCAGGGCGTCGAACTGTAGCAGCTCTCCCTTCAGGAAATCCTCTGATGACTCTGTCGTGATTGATGGTACTTCGACGACGGTGGTACAGACGGGTTGGCTGGGCGCCCTTTATTTTAAAGGCCGTAGAGTGATCTTTTGCTCGCCCATCCGAACGAGACATGGGTCTTAAGTAAGAAGTCCATTCCAAGGAGAAGGTCATCTGCGACGCCAGGAAGGACGAGTATGGACAATTTGTAGTCCCGCTTCCCCACTTTCACTCTTACCGACAGGGTTTCTTCGACTACCTGTAGTGACCCATCGGCCATGCGCACATTTGTTGTTAGTTGCCGATTCTTCATTGTTCGCAGCCTCCTTGCTAATGTTTGGCTAAGCAAAGCTGCGTGTAACTTCCGTATCGATCGTTGCCTCCATATCAATTCGCTCTATCGTTACTTGGGCCCAAATCCGGCGGTCGTCGTATCACAGGTATTCTAGTTTTTCCGAGGAGGGTTGCGACTAGACTCGTATTTTCCTTGGCTTCGAGCGAGTCCTCTGGCTTCCCGATGGTGGGCCACATCATTCAAACGTCGCGCGTCCCCGTCGTCCATACTTCTTACAGAAGTACACCCGTTCATTTTTGCAGTCGGCTTGTTGGTGACCTGGGCGTGCGCATCTGCCGCATGCTGTTTTCAGATCAATGACTTCAGGTATCGCGGGTGATTCTGCGTCCTTACGGATGTATTGCTCGGCTGGTGGTTGAGTAGAAACTCTTGCGTGCGCTATGCTTGGTGTGGCGACCCTGTGTAGCTCATTTTTACTTCGCTGTGGTGTCTTGGCTTGAGTGTCTGCGCCTCGGATGAGCTCGTAATCCTCTGCTAAGGACAAGAGCTCGGCGAACGTCGAAAAATCTCAGCGCCGGATGTAGAGCTGGTATTCTTGACGTCAATTCCGAAATACCCTTTCCAACTGTTGGGTCTCGGTCCAATTGGCATGCCGCATCAAATCAATGAGACCCAGGCTGAACACCTTAAACTTCTCTTGAGGTCGCTGCATCCTACTGCGAATCTGGTCTTTCAAAGAAACGGGCGGGCGGGAAATATGTCAGGAACCGATACTTAAAATTCGTCCACGATTCTCCCGGAATTTTGTTGTTACGCCACCAGATGAGTGCTCCATCTCTGAGCAAATCTGGCATAACTCTCGGCAGGTGGTCCTTGTCCAAATTATACACGCCGGCGAGCTCTTCTAACCGCTCTGCAAGTTCCAGCGGGTCTCGGCTGTTGTCAAAACAGACTGACCACTTCCGCACTTGGTCCATTATATTTCCGTAGGATATGGTTTCGCTAGATCTCCCTCGTCCTGTTGACCTCTCTGGTACAACTATCGGTACCGATGCCTCTGCGTCGCCGGCCATGCCAAACATCGTCGTCGTACCGGTTGGCCGCGGTGACGGGTTCTCTTCTCACTATGCCTGTTCTCCAGCTCGATTAGGCTATGTATCCGCTATGTCCTCACCATATTGAATCCGTTGACGTATGCAGTAGGAAAATATTTGTGCTTGCTTAGATTGACCACCACCTAGCTAGCTAAGAGGAAATATGTAAGGATGCCTTTACCTCTGCAAACTCTTACCTTGTCTACCTACTTAAATACCTCTGAAATGTCGAGGTTAATGAGAAAATAACATTCTATTATATATTCTTCAATTTCAATAAATTTGACCGTGTTCGGCTTACTACCTGCTAGGTCAAATACTCAAAACGCTTGTGTTTTTCACTCTCAAATATAAAAAAAAAAAAAATCTTACAAAAAATCAATAAAGTTTTTGAATTAGTTCAGATAGAATTCTCTTCTATCTTGTAAAATTTCAATACGTAAGGAATGTGTGAGATAGGGCTTGTCGACTGTCCACTTCCCTTATCCGGGTATTAAATCAATTTACGAAGTGCCTAAATTGGCTCAGCCAATTTGTTAAAAAAATCAAATATTTTTACGCGAGTCGATAAATTCTATACTTTTATCTATCGTCGACGCGACCGCAAAATATTTAAGTGAGCCGTCTCACTATCAATTCTTCTTGGTTTGTACGTCTTTAAACGCCTTTAAATCTTCTTGCAAACGGATAGGACTTGTCAATCCCCTTGTTCGCGATTAAAAAAAACGCTTAGGCAAAACAAAAGGATAGCTAAATCAAACGTATTATAACGAACTTGGATTACGACTCTGCGAAACTAGTCTAATGCGATGAATTTGCTTTACGCTATTAAAATATCCTTAAGACCTTCACGCTGTGCAGCAATCTCTCAGCTACCAATTTTGGGTGGTTTCAAGAATATTTTATGCAAATTCTAACAGCTTAATTCGGATTTTCAAAATGATTTACGCGGTAAATTTGTTTACAATATAAAATATCCTTAAGACCTTCACGCTGTGTAGCAATCTTGCAGCTACCAATTTAGCGTGGTATTAACAGAATTCGAAATACAAATTTTCAGCAGCTAAATACAAATTCTCAAAAATGGGTCACCCAGTGAATTTGTTTTACAATATAAAATGTCTCTTAAGACCTTCACGCTATGTAGCAACCTTTCAGCTACCAATTTTGCGTGGCATCAACGAACCTATTAACACAAATGTTAGCAGTTAATACGAATTTCCAAAATAAGTCACGCGGCGAATTGGTTGTAATATAAGTTGTCCTTAAGACCTTCACGTTGTATAGCAATCTTTCAGCTACCAATTTTGCGTGGCATCAATGATCCTATTAATACAAATTCTAGCGGCTAGGTACAAGTTTATAGAACTGAGGGTACCAGATTGATTGAGATTTTAATTTCCCTATTGTGTGGCTAAAGATCGTGAATTTCTAATCGCTGTCTGCTTGAAAAATGAAGTCTTTAATTTAATTCTTTTAATTAATGTTTGATTTGGCGTAGGATACTTACGGATAGGAAACAGTGCAGCGACGGTGTGGGTAAGGATCAGTGCAGCTACTGGTCACCGCGACTGAGAGGATGTGGAACAGTGCAGCTACTAATCACCGCGACTGGGGATAAAAGAACCGTGCAGCTACTGGTCACCGCGACGGTATAGGTAAGGATCAGTGCAGCTACTGGTCACCGCGACTGAGAGGATGAAAACAGTGCAGCTGCTAATCACCGCGACTGGGGATGGGAAGAACCGTGCAGCTACTGGTCACCGTGACGGTATAGGTAAGGAGGTAGATTAGGTTGCAAAGGTAGGTTTTGACGTGATAATCTCGTGTTATTCGATTCGGTAAATCACTAACTCGAAATGTGTAAATATTCGTAGGCACTACTCGTACGTTCTGTGTTCATTAGACTCTTATTATGCTTTTATATTATATATTTTAGTACATTTCATAAAATTATTTATATAAGAAAAGATGTAATAAAAATGAAAGGATACTTATTCTCTTCTTTTCCCCTGCACAGGGTAGCTGCCGACCGTGTTTCCTGACTGCGCTGCTCACGCCGCTGCGACTGCGCTGCTGGCGTAGGTGCCGCTGTTGATCGTGACGTTGCTGTCGGCGTCTCTGCCGCTGTTGCTAGTGACTGCACTGCTTGCGTTGCTTCTGGTTGACGTCAACGTATATTCTGCTACTGCCCGAAATTATGTTGGTCGCTTACTGTCAGCGACTTCTGTTAAGACCTTCTTGGCCGACCGCTGGCTCGCTGGCACTTCACTCGAACTCGAATTGTCTCTTTATTGTATATAAGACCGTTGCATCATTCCTCGTGCCTGTGTACTTCTCTCTCGCTCGGGCGTGTGTTTGCAATACTTCTGACTTCCTTATGCTTGGCCCTTCTTATTGCAGGTGTTCATTTCACTCAATATAATCCGATGGTTCCGTTGACATGAAATGAAAAAGAAAACAACAATGTTAAAACTTACTCTATGTGGCCTTGTAATATCAGCCCTATCATGAATAATTTTTCACGCGAAATCGGAAAAGGGAATTTTCATTTTTAAGATACAGCTCAAGAGCATTTTGGAAATTTTTGATGCAAATTTGATGATAAACCTTTGATGAACAAGTTTGCATTAAAAATTTCCAAAATGTTCTTAAGGTTTACCTTAAAAATTAAAACTCCCTTTTTCGATTCCGCGTGAAAAATTATTCATGATAGGGTTTTTAGTTGGCTGATGTAATTACTGATTTGATTGCATCAGCCTATCTACTGGTGGGATCGCCTCAGTAAGAATGGTTGCATGTATTACCTTAATGGCATGCCCAATGCATGCATGGTAATGCGGATGGCTACCTGTTATAAATAAGCCACGCTATTTACGACTTCCTGCCTATGAATAATACATTTATTATTCCTGTGTAGGTCTATTTCGGCCTATCACACTAATGTTGTTTCTTATTTACTACGAAATTCATATCTTTCTTAACTTTAAAACCTAATGCTAACTTAAATTGAAACTATCTGGCGACGATATGTGCTCTTCCCTTCCCCCCTGGTGTCACTCGCACACCCCTCACATCTTATCCCTTACTGATTATAGCTGCGCTGTGGGTTCATGCCCCAGCAGGAATCTGAAAGTAAATGAATAAATAAGTAAGCATGCAAGGGCAAAACTACGAAGTTGTCTTAGACGAAACAACAAAGCAGCCTTCAGTGCTTGTTTTCGCTAAATTTTTTGTTAATTTCTCTGTAGGCGGAAGAAGAAGATCCAGAAAAGTTGGGGGTACATTAGCGTAAGATGGTGTTGTGGTAGTCGTATCAACTGAGGGTGTTGTTACTGGAGTATGAGAGGGATCAGATTCTCTGTTTGGAGAGAAATTTACTGCTTTTATGTTCAGAGGTCTTTTTGGTCTATAACAGACTGAGACTTTGTAGGATTTAAAATATGGGAGCGGATAAAGTTCGGGTAATTAGCTGTGGAAGAGGCTACTTTTTCTGAAGTGTTCTGACTTGGTGTAGAACTTGTTGAGGGTGACAGATTAAATGACAATGGCTTGTGTTTAGGATACACTATATTAGAGAAGTTTTCGGAACTGTCAACTTAGAAATGACAGATTGATATGAAGGTTGAGGTCTGTGGAAAGAGAAAGCAGGAAAGATGGTGGTCTTAAAGGCCCAGTTAGAATCAGCGGAGTGCTTTTTTAAGGATTCTGGGAGGTAGATTGACAATATTTTTACTAATAGGCTTATATATTATCTGCTTTCTTTCAGGCTTGATGATCCACTCCAATCTTCCATCTTCCAGTGTCCCGCCAGGACGTTTCAAAATATCCATGCGTATTTAGTGGGTATACTTACCTTGAAACTGCTGAATTTGGCATAGTTTGAAGACGTCTTCTGGCAATCAAGAATGCTGATTTTATATTTGTTAGCATTTAATGGGAATCCTTTGACGAAGAGTACAGTATTGCCCTTTTGGTTACCACTATTTAATCTTCACTCTAAAAAGATTTTGTTTAAATTTACAACAATACTTGTAGGCAACAGTTTTGCGGCTGTTGCTATAGTAAATTTACGCACCTTCTAAAATTAAACATGTGTTTAACTTTGTACATTGTAGTAAAATTAAGCACTGAATTTACTATTGATGTTATAGTAAACTTAAACATGACTGCATTATTTCTTTTCAAAAAATGTAGTAATATTTCATAATATGCTGATCTCATAGTAGTTAATTGTAACAATTGTTGAGTAATTTTACTCCATATATTATAACAATATAAAAAATACTTCTGCTTCAGTTTAAAATTCAACATTTGTTTAACAATGAAAAGTGCAGTCAAATTTTACATTTTTTATTTGCGTTTACAAAATTATAAAGTTTTGAAGTAATAGCGTTGCCACCTAATAATATGTATTTTTAAGAATTGAAATTTAAATCTTGAATTTTAAAATTCTGACTTTAGATTCGAAATCAGTGACTCCCTAACACTGTTAAATGACGTAATTTTCTTTTTTATTTAATTTTCAAGTTTGACCTTTTTTTAAATATCAGCATCAACTCAGGATTACTTGACTTGATTAGTTAATTTTTATTTTAAAATTTTTTAAAAAAAATTCTTATAAATAAAAATTACATAATTGAAGCAATAGAAAACATTGTTCTAAGAATTCTTTTAGACATGTTTGTTCTTTAAAATTTGTTTATAAAATAAGGATGCGTGTAAAAGCAGTATTTGAATGAAGAATTAAGATTTTATCTTAATTATTAAAAAATTTGTTATAATTTTAACCGAAAAGTGATGAATATTATTTTTTATGAATATTATTAAAAATTAATATTTATTTGTTCAAGTTGTCGGGCTCAAGGTCTTATTTATACATAAATAATTAAAAACTTTTAATGTTGTTTTTATTAATTTATTGTTTTTCCAATATTTCGACTTCCATCGGAAGTCATCTTCAGGGAAAACTGTTGGAGTAAACGTATACGTTAGAAAACATACAATCTTTTTCACATTAAAGTTTATCTTACATAAATATTTCTTGAAACGTTACATTAAACAATTTTTAAACGCGAATATATGTTATTTCTGACTTAAGCACATATAAACATTAAACATTGAAAAA
The DNA here is from genome assembly GCA_963920525.1 of Dichetophora obliterata. Classification (NCBI taxonomy): domain Eukaryota; kingdom Metazoa; phylum Arthropoda; class Insecta; order Diptera; family Sciomyzidae; genus Dichetophora; species Dichetophora obliterata. The sequence goes on along the minus strand of OY986437.1, from coordinate 154,967,163 downwards.
CAATTACTACAGTAAACACTTCTTTTCTATCCGGCGCTTAGTTTCTGACTGTGTTGTGTTTTTCTACATACCGTCTGTAAATGTGAGCGCATTTGTCCGCATCCATTTTAAAATTGAGTCGTTTTTGTGGGGGTAAATTTATGATGTGGAGCATCTCTAGAGTGTAGCGTCTCGCGTAATTATTTTCCTGTTGAAGAATTGTCGTATTTTCCAAGTCCGGTGTGTGCTTATGTTTAATGCAGTGAGCCGCTAATGCTGTTTTTTGCTCTATTGGTCCGTTGAGTAATCTCTGGTGTGATTTGTGCGAAGCTATTCTTGTCCGTAGTTTGTTTCTTGTTGTCCCCACATATGCTTGGTCACATACGTTGGACCCGTCTCCATTGCATGTTATTTTATAAATAACATTTGCCTTATCAAATTTATCCACTTTTGATTTCGTGTTGCTGTAAAGTTGTTTTAAAGTGTTGTCAGTCTTCATCGCAATTTGATACTTGTCCTTATCGTAAATGTCCGATTTTGTGAATCTCTCTGAAAGACCAGGGATATATGTGAGAGCTTTGTATGTTTTTTTAAGTTTTTCATCTCGTTGATGTGTTCCTTCCTTTTTATACTTTCTGATTAAATTATTCGTTGTTTTTACTGGAAATTCATTGTCATGTAGAATTGTTTTTATTCTTTTTATATTGTTTTGATGGAATTCCTCGTCGCTTGTGTCTAGTATTTTTTTAATAAAATTGTTTGCTGTGTTGATTATTGTCCGTTTTGGGTGTTTTGAATAAAAGTTTATAAGTCGTCCTGTGGCCATAGGTTTTTGATACTAGTCAATTTTTAATTTATTTCCGTCGGACATTTACGATAAGGACAAGTATCAAATTGCGATGAAGACTGACAACACTTTAAAACAACTTTACAGCAACACGAAATCAAAAGTGGATAAATTTGACAAGGCAAATGTTATTTATAAAATAACATGCAATGGAGACGGGTCCAACGTATGTGACCAAGCATATGTGGGGACAACAAGAAACTGTAGTGTACTTCAATCTAAACATTTCTATAACTCGAACTTAAACACATTTGTTCTATACAATTATTATTTATAAACATTAACACATAAAGATCTAGTCTACAAACTAACATTTCTATAAATGTAGCCTAAGCACATTTATGTAGCAAACAAACAAAACAAACACATAACTATTGTTTACATTCTTACTCGCTTGCACTTTATGTTTACATAGCTACACTACATAACTACACTAAAATGACTACATAAACTAATGTTCTATTTAGTTACAATTATATTAAATAAGATATATTTATATTTAATTTTGTATTTGTTTTAAGTTAAAAAATACTGTTACTTGGCTTTATAAGCCGAAGAAAATCTTAAAATAAAATCACTAAAGTTTTGAGCTTTAAACCAACAGCTCCTTTTATTTTTCTAAGCGCCTGAATGCACTTTCGAGTGACGGCGCAAAGAAATATTTTTTTTTAATCAGGCCAGTAGCGCTCTTAAGCGCTGGCAATAAAAATAAAACGCGTACAAATTAAATAACCGCGTAAACTTTTAATTCGCGTAAAACGCGTAAGCCGCGTATAAATAAAAGTCGCGCGTCCAACATTACATGGCGATCCTGCAACACGAACCTGGAATCTATGAAAAAAAAATTTTGTTTTGCAGACGGCAAAACGCAATGGTGTCGTGAACGCACCAAAAGGCAACCGTCGCGTATTAAATTAATGGATACCGACGACAATCAGCTTAAGGAGCAGCCGATGCAGCAAAAACAACAATATCTTCAACAATAAACAAAAATAAGCTACATAAGAGGAAGCTTCAACAACCGATTCAACAACAACAACACTAAAAACAAAAACCAAGATAAACAAAATTTTTTTATTGATTTCTTTTTCAATATATTATGAAAAAACATGAAAATAAAAACACTACACATATAAAAAAAAAATATAATAAATTAAATCCATTTTTCTGTATCATTATTTTGGTCAAACTTTTTTTTAAGCAGTTTTTTCACTTCAAAAAAAAATATCACAAAAACACACACATACATACATTTGTCTTTTATATATTGCTTTGCGTGCAATGTACTTGTTGCATTTTTTTGTAAATTTAATTTTTTTACACACAACTTTTTTTTCGCTTTTGCTTGGAGTTTTTTGTTTTTGCCCAGCAATGCCAATTGTTTTTTAATACAACGCTTATATTTTCATCACGAAACACAACAAAAACAATTTAAAACAATGAAATGAAATTAAACACTCTTTTATATTTTCTAAGTTAAATTTTGTTTTTCGTTATTATTTACGCACACGCGACCGGTTTTAATTTCATTCAAGAACTAAAACGTCATTTAGTTCTTCGTTTTCTTTTGTTTACTTTCTTATGATAACTAATGTTCTATAATTTGGTAATACCACAGGGTGTACCATATGAATTAAAATATAAATAACTTAATCTATTACAAAAATTTTTTATATGGAAATAATTGAAAGAAACATTTTAATACTAGAAAAATTTATATTAAACTTTAAGAAAAGTAAAAACAGAAAATACAGCAGTGAATACGTAAAAAGTAAGTTGAATTTTTTTCAAAATATAAAAGTTGAAATAGAGAATATTGAAGACAATGAAGATTGTCGAATTTTAAAAGTAAAATTCAACAATATTTATTATGAAGTTGTGAATATAATAAATAATTTAATTATAAAAGTTAATAAAAAAAGTTTAAAAGAAATTGCTGATATAGATTTAGATTTATCAAAAATTTGGGAGGAAAAGAAAATTTTGCCTAAAATGTCAAATTTCGACATTAATGTGGTAGGTAAAAACCTACAAGTTTTTAAAGGAGACTATAATGGATTAGAGGATTTTATTGTACAAGCAGAATTATTGCATGATTTAGTGAAGGATGATGATAAGGAAATTTTTGTTAAATATATTTATAATTTTAAATTAACCACCCAAGTACGCAGTATACTTGGACGTTCACACCGGCCTTCTACTTTTGCGGAATTAAAAACTTTATTGGAAAAATCGTACCCAAATCCGAAAAATTTGCAACAAATATTAAATGAATTTAGTTCACTGAAACAAAATAATATGCCAATAGCAGCTTTCAGAGAAAAATTGGTAGAACTTTCAGAACAGCTAAGTGCGTATGAAATAAAAAGTCTAGAAAATCCGAGTAAAGGTGTCGATACAGAATATAGAAATATATTACTAGCAAATCCACCAAAATTTTTTGGTGAAGCTGTTGAGAGATGCATGGTGGTAGAAGAAAATTTAAAGGCCAATGAAAATAATATTTATCAAACTAGAAACAGACTTTAGAAATCAAAAATACAAAAATACCAGACATAACGAGATGTATGGATAAAAATAAACATACAAAAACTCAACCAGTAACAGTTTAGAACATATTCCAGGCAGAAAGATTGGTCACCTTTTTGTGTGGGAATGCACTTGACTATCGGATGTAAACAAAATAAGAAAACTAAAATTTATAACAGAAAAAGATTTTAAGGGTACGCAGATAGACATAGAAGACAATCAGGTTTTTGTACGATGCAGTGACAATCCGATGTTCACACAGATGACTTTGGAGAAACTGATTTCGAAGATGCAAAAACTAGGGATTGAAGAATTAGCATTGAATATTAATGATGATATATTTAAAACCATGGCCATGGAAAATTTTAAAAGAGTGTATAATAATTTAAAGATTAGTGAAAATAAAGTAAAAATACTCATTTATAGAGAACCAAAAAGAATAATAGAGATAGAAAACCAGAAAAAAATAATTGAAGAGTACCATAATTCGACCCATGGAGGTCATATGGGAATTAGAAAAACGATTTTAAAAATAAAGCAGAGGTATATATGGAAAAACATGAGTAGAATGATTAAAAATTTTATAAATAATTGCGAAACATGCAAAATTAACAAACAAACCAGACATACAAAAGAACAACTAACGGTGACAGACACACCAGGAACTAGTTTTGAAGTAGTTTCAATAGATACTGTAGGTCCTCTACGATTAACAAATAACTACCGGTACATACTCACCATGCAGTGCGAATTAACAAAATATGTTATAGCATGTCCTATGGAGACGAAAGACGCCAAAACAGTAGCCAAAACTTTAATAGAAAACTTAATTTTGATTTATGGGCATTTTAAAACAATAAAGTCGGATAGGGGTACAGAGTTTACCAATGAGTTGTTGTCGCAAATATGCAGTCAATTGAACATAAAACAGGTATTTAGCACACCGTATCATCACGAAACTCTTGGTTCTATAGAGAGAAACCACAGAGTGCTAAACGAATTTTTACTTAATTTTTGCAAAGATGATGAATGGGACCACTGGATCCCATACTTCACATTTGCGTACAATACGACACCTCATATCGATACGAACTATAGTCCATTTGAACTTATTTTTGGCAAATTGGCAAACCTACCAAATGAACAATTAGAAACATTTAAAACTTACAATACTGAAAACTATGCGCAAGAGCTAAAATTTAGATTAGCATATTCTTTAAAAAAAGCATATGAATTGATAAACATAGCTAAGGAGAAGCGAAAGAAAGATAATGAAATTTCAAACCCACTTAATATAAATATTGGTGATAAAATAATTGTTAAAAGAATGAATAGAAGAAAGTATCAATCACCATATCATGGTCCATACACGGTAATTAAGAAAAATGGAGTAAATACAATAATAGATATAAATGGAAAACTAAAAGAATACCACAATAATTTATTGAAAAAATGGATTTAATTGAAATTAAATTTTGTATTAAATATATTAAAATTTGTTAACATGTCGGAATTAATATGTAAACAAAAATAGTTGAATTGTAGAATTACCAATTATAAATATATTTTATTTGAATTGTATAATTACTAGTTAAAAAAAAATAAATTGAAATTTATTGAAATATAAGCACTAATATAATAAAGTAATATAATTAGCAGTTGGAAATGTATTAAAACATTTGAATTGTATAAAAAAAAAAAACATTTGCATTGTATAATTTTAAAAATTATTTTTTTTTTAAATCAAATAATTTTATCTTAAGGATGGGGGTGTAGTGTACTTCAATCTAAACATTTCTATAACTCGAACTTAAACACATTTGTTCTATACAATTATTATTTATAAACATTAACACATAAAGATCTAGTCTACAAACTAACATTTCTATAAATGTAGCCTAAGCACATTTATGTAGCAAACAAACAAAACAAACACATAACTATTGTTTACATTCTTACTCGCTTGCACTTTATGTTTACATAGCTACACTACATAACTACACTAAATTGACTACATAAACTAATGTTCTATTTAGTTACAATTATATTAAATAAGATATATTTATATTTAATTTTGTATTTATTTTAAGTTAAAAAATACTGTTACTTGGCTTTATAAGCCGAAGAAAATCTTAAAATAAAATCACTAAAGTTTTGAGCTTTAAACCAACAGCTCCTTTTATTTTTCTAAGCGCCTGAATGCACTTTCGAGTGACGGCGCAAAGAAATATTTTTTTTTAATCAGGCCAGTAGCGCTCTTAAGCGCTGGCAATAAAAATAAAACGCGTACAAATTAAATAACCGCGTAAACTTTTAATTCGCGTAAAACGCGTAAGCCGCGTATAAATAAAAGTCGCGCGTCCAACATTACAAAACAAACTACGGACAAGAATAGCTTCGCACAAATCAGACCAGAGATTACTCAACGGACCAATACAGCAAAAAACAGCATTAGCGGCTCACTGCATTAAATATAAGCACACACCGGACTTGGAAAATACGACAATTCTTCAACAGGAAAATAATTACGCGAGACGCTACAATATATATTCGCGTTTAAAAATTGTTTAATGTAACGTTTCAAGAAATATTTATGTAAGATAAACTTTAATGTGAAAAAAATTGTATGTTTTCTAACGTATACGTTTACTCCAACAGTTTTCCTTGAAGATGACTTCCGATGGAAGTCGAAATATTGGAAAAACAATAAATTAATAAAAACAACATTAAAAGTTTTTAATTATTTATGTATAAATAAGACCTTGAGCCCGACAACTTGAACAAATAAATATTATACTGAGGTCGCCAAACTAACTCATATTATTAAAAATTTATTACTTTAGAATAAGTAATCTGTTTGATTTTTTAGGATTACTGTTTTTTTAGTAAAAATTGCAATCGTTTTTTTTTTTATTTAAAAAAACTTATGTATGGATGGAAATTAAATTATTCAAGCAATACAATTCATTGTTATAATTTTTAGTATCAACATTTCATTTTTAAAATATTTTCTTTTAATATGGATGTGTTTATTTATGTGTTTATTTTTTTAAGTCAAAAATTAAAATTTTATTTCATTATTAACCGATTAGTTAAATTTTAAGAAAGGCAAACGAGTAAGTTATTAACATGTTTTAGTCTGTTTGATCAAGCTTTTTAATTAGAGTATTAATTTTTCTCAAGTTGTTAATATTTTTTTTGGCCCCTGAGTTGAGATGGATAGTATTTAAAAAATACCTCATTAAAACTTCGTAAGTTTGAGACACATTTTTTGGATATATTATGTTAAATATATAATAATAGCAAAGCAATTGTAATATTAGGTCAACTAAATCGAAAATATTTTCCTTCGATATTATTTCGCCTTCTAGCCATATATAGGATATGCATGTGGTGTTTTTCTGCGGTGACGTGTCTAATGAAAAATTAATTTTTTAATGCACTTCATCAGAAGAATGTAATTAAATGTATTTAGTAAAAGTTTACCAATTGTTGTTACCCATGGAGTTACTATATTGCAGTCTTTTTGTAAATTTTCTATTGTTGTTCCAAACTAAAAAAATAATAAATTTTGTATTTAGTTTCTAAAATAAATATATTTTTCCTACAAAAAATATTATACATGACCATTGCCTGTCCAACCGGAGATGCAGGTTGCACAATGCACAAGGACGCCAGAGCACCAGAGGGCACGATCATCATATCTCATGTATAGTATATTGTACATATCGTCACCTAAAATGCAAGAAGGCGTGACAAGTTTACAACTAAAAACGACGTTTTGATTAACAAAATTCTAAAAGCCCTCAGTGCAAGCGCTTGGGAAATTTTTAAAGATTTTTGCTTTTCCTTGTTACGCCTTCTTGCATTTTAGGTGACGATATGTAGTAGTGTTTTCATCATATGTGACATATATAACATAACACAATGTCATAATTTCTGTGTCCATAATCAAAAAGAGCTTATGTTGACTAAAGACAGAACCGAGTTACTAATTAAGCTGTGTTCCACGCATATAGCACTATAAACACAAAAAATCTGGAGCTTCTAGTATGACCTTAGCCAAAGTTATGACACAAAAACAAAATACCCTTTTTTTATAGCATATATGCCATTTGAAGACTTTGATGCAAGATTTATCGAGACTTTAAAATCAGACTTAAGCTGTTATTGCTTATCGACACAGTTTTATAATATCGATTTTTTTTTTTTTTTCAATAACGGCACAAATCAAGAACACTGTTTTTTTGTAATTGTGCAATTGTGATTCATTCTTGATTAATTTTTACAATTTTGAGATGATGTTATTGTAGAAACGAGCGATCTTATTACATATGCCACACATCACTTACATATATATCACTTACATAATAAAGGAGCTTTTTTTTTGTACTCACCTAATACTTTTTAAATATCAGTTCATATGTTTCTTTGAAATGATTGCAAAAAGCTTTGATTATAGATTCATCATCGTCTAGTTTAGTTTTTGGCTTATTGAAAAATGATTTAAGTTTATTTTTAGAAGCATCGAAATTTTTTAATCAATAATCAAAAGTAAAATTAAAAGAAATTGTAAGGTTCTTAAGAATTTCAATTAAGTCATATGGAATAATTCCTTCAAATAAATCGTGAGCGATACATGGCGGCAATCCAGGATTACAAACATGAAAATACTTAAGCGTATTTAAACAAGAATTTCTTCTTACTCCTTGATTGAAATTTTCTTCGGAAATTAATAAGTTTTAATTGCTTTTAATTCGTAACTGCCGAATTTCTACATCTTTTTCAGCCAAAAATTTTAGTTCAAAAAAGCAGTAACGACAAACATATTGAGAAAAGCTAAAGTTTTCATTAAATCCACCAATTTGATGTGCACCTAAATTGTCACCAATTACAGAAAAATTTTTCCAAAAAATCTTCTTTCAACTTTATTTTCATCGTGAAAACTTAAACCTTCTGACTCCAATAAATTTAAATCGCTTAGCAAAGGTTGCAAAATAGTTTTGAAACCAAAAAGTTTAATATAATTTTCATTAAATAACATTATTAACTGAATATTTTGTATTATTGATCTATATTTTATATCAATATTACCTATTAAGAAATACAAACCAATAAGCTTATGCTTTTTTTTAAAAACCTAAAGGGTTACATAATTCAAAGGCATCTTGAAAAATTAGAAGCTCAGTTTTTTTGTCCCCGGATATAAAAAACTGTTGGTTCTTGTAAACTGAACCATCATTGTAATCGTAATATAAGTTGTCTTCAGATATTTTTTTTTTACAAAATATCTCAAAATAATTTGTATCACTTAATAAACTTTTTAAGGTTTCTAGTAAAGGAATATAGTAATAAAAACATTCTTTGTGGCAATTGTCTACGCCAAGAAAAATTTTTTTTGGTGGAATAAAGCAAGTGCTTGCCGTAAAGTTTTTATTTCTCTTATACTCAGAGAGATTATTTTTTAATTTGTTTGATAAACATGATTCCTGAAGTAAGCTAATGATTTCATTTTCCTTTTCAGGAATATTTAACTTTGTAAATATTTGCTTTATTTTAAGTAAATTTGTAAATGTATTTGCTTCAAATATATTGGAAAGTTCTTGTAACAAATATTGTAAAGAAAGTTCTGTCATATTATATATGCATGCTAGTGTAGTTATTAAATTTTTAAAAGAATTTGACTTGCTTATAGATATATTTTCTAATTCTACACAGGGGACTAACGATGGTGGGTCCAGTTCATTAATTGTTATGTTGGTATTGTTTATTGTTGGGGTACGTATGTTAATACCGGTATTAATGTTTGCTGGGTTATTTGCCTTGTGCTGACGAAAAAAATCCGAACGAAAGGAAGACTTATTTCTGAATGCTTTTGAACACTCTGAAATATGACAATTTACGTTTTTAGCATTAAAATCATGTTTTAAAACGTGGCGATATATATCGGTATGGCTGGATCCAAGATATTTGCACTGGCTTACAGAACAATTGAAAAAGTCATTAAAATTCTCTTCCTTTTGCACATATAAGTGAGAGTTGTACACTTTTAAATACAGGGTTGTCCATATTCGAAGCGCCCATTTTATTTTTAAATAAATCAAAGAAACCACAATTTTTTGTCTGTTTGTCATAAATATCATTTAATTGGGTTCAAGTAGATTTGCTTACATTATTTCTTGAATATGATATCTCGTAAATGGTCGCCATTGGCCTCTACGACATATTCTGCCCGTTTTGCAGCATTTTCCATGGTTTTCTTCAACATTTCGATGGGAATGGCGGTTATTTCTTGACGGATGTTGGTTTTCAGCTTTTCTAGGGTCTTTGGCTTGTTGACGTAAACCTTTGATTTCAAATAACCCCACAAAAAGAAGTCTGAAGGCGTTAAATCTGGTGATCTTGGCGGCCAATCGAAATCACCATTTTTTGACATCAAACGGCCAGGGAACAATTGCTTCAAAAAATCGATTGTAGTGCGGCTTGTGTGTGGTGGCGCGCCGTCTTGTTGAAACCAGTAGTGCCTGATACGCTTTCGACGAACGATTGGCATGAAAAAATTGTTTATCATATCGCGATAACGCTCCTGATTGACAGTAACTCTGTGGCCATTATCATCTTTGAAAAAGAACGGCCCAATGAGCATTTTAGCACAAACGCCGCACCAAACAGTGACTTTTACATCGTGAAGAGGTACCTCTTGAATCTCTTGTGGATTTTCAGTGGCATAAATACGGCAATTTTGTTTGTTTACCGTTCCGTTCAACTGAAAATGAGCTTCATCGCTCATTTTTTGAAAGCACGTTGAGTTTTCACTATTGACTTGTTTTGTTGAATGTAAATTTCAACAATTTTAGAGCGTTCGCGTGGCGTGTACTGTTCCATTGTAAACATTTGCTTGGAATGACGCTTCAAACGCGGTATGTCATTAGTCGATTTGGCATCACTGCGGAAAGTTACAGTGGTGCCAGATGGGCGCTTCGAATATGGACAACCCTGTACATGCATTTGTTTTTTTACATATATTGCACTGATACATATTAGTGACTTATTAAACTGCCCGAAATTATAAAATACCTTTAGGAGTAATAAATATAAATAAAAACAGCAGCACAAAAAACAACCGTCCTTACTCGATTATAAGCAAACTCGAATGAGAAATACATGCACGACTGTTACAGTTGTTGAAAGTTAAAAAATTGCTGAATATTAATACAATTGATGTAGTAGTATAAATGTTGACTATTGATATTGTAGCAAAATCCAACATCTGATGTTTAATTTTACTGAAATTAATGTCAAATTTTAAACAATTTCAGATTGCTTCAAAAATGAATTTATATTGATTTTTTTGTTGTAGCAAAATTCAACATGTGTTTAATTTTACTTAAATTTACATTTGAATTGAAAAATTAAAGATAACTTGAAAAGTTGTAGTAAAATTGCACTTCTGATCAATTTTCAACAAATTATTACTACTATAATAGCAGTAAACTTACACTTATTTTTTAGAGTGTTCCTATTTAGTTCATGATATTCCAAAGCATTCAATCACTTGACGAGGAGATGTAACTGGAAGCGTTGGGGGTAGCGTGTCAACAGAGAGGCAGACAGATGCAGGTCCACATTTATTGCATGTATAGTTATAGTGGTTAAAGAAGGAGGTTCGACTGAGAGTGATTGAAGAAATTCATCTCTTATTTCTTCAAAGATGGAAGACGTGTTTATGAACTGATCAAATCTTGTTGCTTCGGAAATGTTGTCGACTCTGTTTTATGGCTATTTTACAACATCTACGATTTCTTCAAACGAAATACACCTAGTTCATCAGTGATGTCATCCATTTTTTGAATCAACATTTCTACTAGATGAGCAGGCTGCTGGGTATTTGTGGCGGGTTGTTGGACGCTGACTGGAGCATAATATCTATCTCATTACGGTAGGCGTCAATATTGTCGATTAGTAATCGCCAGCATTATATGGGAGAGAGATATTTCCCGGCACTCATCACAGAGAAAAAAGTTATTGGCATATTCCTGCAAATAGGTGAGGCTTCTCTTTGATAAGGCAACACAGTTATCATGAAATGATTTCCCGCATATTCCATTGCAGGTAATCTTTGGAACATTTCTGTCTTCAATTTGACATTTTGAGTTCGCACAAAATATTTCCATTTTTAGAATGACAAAGAAGTTTCTACAGTTCTGACACAAAAAATATAATATAGTTTTTTTATTGATTATAGGTCAGCAATGTATTGGAAATGGGTTAGTTGCTTTAATAATGTATTTATTCCGACTTGCAGGTATTTCTTCTTAGTTTGCTTTTTTTATTATTTTTTATTGTGTAACTCGCACTGGATTGACACAGTGAAATTATTATTTTGCAAAGTTGCAGTTTGGTACATACAATTATTTCTTGTTTTTATATTTTTTTTTTATTGATTGTAGTTTTGCTTTAATTATTCGTTGTATCCAGGTAACAGAACTTGCACAGAATAACGGGGAGTTAAGGTTTTTTTATTTGTTTATGTTGACAACGGTACGCGAGCTTTCGGAGCTATTTACTTTACTATTGAAAATATAAAAACAACATTTTAGGAAAGAAACTTTGGCAAAAAAAAATCAGTGGTCGAAAAAACCGTTAAGAAAACAGTTTCACAATTTTGGGGCAAAACTGAAAGAATTTTGCAGAAGAATGCTACTCGCATATACTATAAAAGGTAGTCACGAATGCAATTTTTACTTACTTTTAATTATAAAATAAAGTGTGTTTTGTGAGTGATAAAATCTTAAATCATAATAAAACATGGTAATATATTTAAAATATCAATGAAGCGGGCTTTATTGAATAGAAAATTTTTTGACATTAATGTTTAAATATAATTTCGGCCATGTGGCCACCACTGCTGGCGCGTACAAGGCGCAATCTGGAACACCAATTTTCACAAACTTTTCGCAGCATTTGCGGCCGTATCTCGCCGATAACTCTTCGAATGTTGATTTCCAGGTGTTCAATTGTTTTCGGTTTATCGACGTAGGCAAGTGACTTAACATAACCCCAAAGAAAATAATCCAATGAGGTTAAATTACACGATCTTGGGGGCCAATTAATTGCGCCATTTCGTGCAATTATTTTTTCGTCAAAAGTTTCCTTGATTAAATCAATTGTAGCGCCCGCTGTGTGGCGTGTGACTCCGTCCTGTTGGAACCACATATCAGCAAGATTAATGCCAGCTAATTGAGGTACGAAAAAACTTCGAATCATGTTCCTATACTGTTCACCATTGACAGTAACATTCTGACCATCATCGTTTTTGAAGACATATGGGCCAATGACTCCGCCAGCCCATAAAGCGCACCAAACAGTAATTTTCGGTGGATCTAATGGTGTTTCGACAAAAGCTTGTGGATTCTCCTCACTCCAAATTCGACAATTCTGTTTATTTACGTACCCATTCAACCAAAAATGGGCTTCATCGGAAAATAAAATTTTCCATGGAAATTCAAAATCAATATCAATTTGTGCTTCAGCCCATTCGCCGAATTGGCGGCGCATCCGATGGTCGTTTGGATTTAATTCCTGCACAAGTTGAATCTTGAAATGTTTTAAGCCAAGATCTTTTCGTAAAATCTTCCATAAAGTGGAAGGACACAACCCCAGTTGCTGAGAACGGCAACGAATTGATTGATTGGGATCATCATCAATGCTTTCCTGTACAGCGGCTACAGATAGATTCTTCAGTGTGCACTGTTCGGCGTCTCACAGGAGGATGCACAATATCAGTAACAGTAAATGTGGTCCGAAAACGATCTATTGTTCTTCGAATTAACAGCTCTGAAGGACGATTATGTACGCCATAAAATGGACGAAGTGCACGATAAGTTTGATGAACAGAACCATTATTTTTGATTAAAAATTTCTACAATTTGCACGCGTTGCTCTGGTGTAATTCGATTCATAATGAAATGTCAAAGCAAACTTAACAAAAAGCAACTATCAGCTGTTAAATGGGTGATCAAATAAAGCAGTGATGCCAACTCAAAGTAGTATCACTCTATAAAAAACACCCTTTGGAAGCAACTTTTGAGTAAATTTCTCAGTAAAAAGTCAATACTTTGGAAATTTTTGGAATAAAAATAAAAAATATATATGTCGGCCTATTACGGTTCACAGCAACAAACGGCTGTGTCTTCTTACGAGAAGACACAGCAGTCAAGAAGACAGCAGTTTCGAGCTATTATGGTTCTCAACAATACGTTGTTGTCACGCTTGATTGTGGAACGTGTGTAGACTGTGTAGTGCGCACCGAGTTAAGCAACCAACTGTACACAAACTTATCGATTGCACTGTAACTATGTATATTGTTATTCACGACGCACAATGACCCGTGGTTATATATTTATTTTACATTACGCACTTTCGCACTAAGTTAATGTTCTGTTTCTTTCACTCGTGCACTTTTATTGGCATATTAGTTATATTTATTTGCATTACGCACTTTCTCATTAAGTTAATATTTACTTTTCACTCACGCATTTTTAAGTTATTATAATATTGAACACTATGTATTAATATTATGCACATTTTTGTATATGATTTAGAAACTTACAAATACCGTAATTTAGCTTTATAAACACCGACGTTTCGAAATAAAGATCATTAATTTAACAAGCTTCAATCAGCTGACCTAATTATCAAAGCCTGAGTGCAATTTTATGCCGGCTGACACTATAAAAAATAAACTTTTTCCACTGCGCGAAAACTACCGCTATTATTTTTTTTATTCATTAAACTGAAACGTCAGTTTTGCTTTTTTTTGTACTCTTTTTGTTTGTACTCTTATTCGCAATCAATCATTGCAGACACATGTTTAAATGTTGGCATGCATGATTTATTGGGACTATGAAATCACAGGATGATTCATAAGAATTAAAAATTTCTAATGGTTGATATCATGGACATAAATTTATGGACATAATTAAAGAACACATAATATTTCTTGAAAAATTACAGAAAAATCTAAGAAAAAGTAAAAATAGAATTTATAATGAAGAATTTAAAAAGGAAAAGTTACAAAAAATTGAGGAATCAAAAAACGAAACAATTCAATATGAGTCTTTAGAAAATTGTAAAGATTTAATATTACTATTTAATAAAAATTATTCTGAATTAATTGAAATCATAAAAAATTTAACTATACGAAGAGAGCATAAAATTGATTTAGATTTATCATCAGTTTGGGAGGAGGAAAATAATTTGCAAAAAATTTCAAGTTTTGACATACATGTAGTAGGTACCTACCAGTTTTTAAAGGAGTTTATGCAGAGTTAGAGGATTTCATAGTGAAAGCAGAATTGCTTCATGATTTAGTAAAAGATGAAGATAAGGCTATTTTTATTAAATATGTCTACAATTTTAAATTAACAACCCAAGTGAGAAGTATACTTGGACGTTTGAATAAACCTTCGACATTGATTGAGTTAAAATATTTATTGGTAAAATCTTACCCCAATCCAAAAACACTACAGCAAATGTTAAATGAATTTAGTTCAATAGCATAAAACAACCTATCAATTTCAGAATTTAGAGAAAAAATAACAGAATAAGGAGAGCAATTGAGCAATTTAGAGCTACAAAGCTTAGAAAAGCCTAGTCAGGAGGCAAAAGATGCAATATACACTGCGCGTCATCAGATTAGCGCCCCCCTTCCACTCAATTGTTTTTGCTTTTTTTGATTTTCCCATTGCACGCAAGTTCGCAATTTTTGGTTTGTTTATGCAGTCGTCGTATGGCATACCTCTCACAAGAAAACAAAGCTCGGTCGAAGTACCGTTATTGGCTATTTGCTATTATCTTTTATTTTCGATGAAAAGACATGCATTTTTTTTGCGTCATCAGATTAGCTCCCCGAAATTCAATTTTAGTTATCTCGGTTGTTTTGGCAAGCACGGTCACCAAATTTTTTGTGGGTAGTAAACTGTTAAAAATCTTTAAATAAACGCACAATATGGGTAGAGGTACAGTTTTATCTTTGGAGGAAAAATCAAAGATTGAAGCATACTTCGAGTGTGGGCTATCCTTCCATAAAATAGCTGAAAAAACTGGAAGGCACAGAAAAACGATAGCCAGTTTCCTTCAAAATAAGGAAAACTATGGAAAAAACTTCAAGGGCGGTAACAACAAAGTGGTTTCCCAAGCAGACAGGAGAGCCATACTGAGGGAAGCATCGAATTCGCACGACTCGACTTCCATAATCAAGGCAAAAATTGGAGTTAAAGCGAGCTTATCAACGGTGCAAAGAGTAATTCGGAAAGCTGCACACCTACAAAGACAAAAACTAAAAAAAAAAACCACCACTGAATATGGTTAGAAAAGAAATGCGCCTAAATTTTGCTCGAACCCACATGTCATGGTCTACCCAGTGGAAATGCGTGGTCTTTTCAGATGAAAAGAAATTTAATTTGGAAGGACCCGATGGGTATAATTATTATTTCCATGACCTACGCAAAGAAGAACATTATTTGGACCGTTTGCACAGCCGCGTGGGGGGTGTAATGGTGTGGGGAGCTATATCGTACTACGGCACCTGTGAGTTGCAATTTTTGACATCGCGTATGAATGCTGAGAACTACAAGAACGTGTTAGAAACTGCTTTTCCCCACTTCCAAAACTTGTATGGAAATCTGAAGTGGAGATTCCAGCACGACAACGCTCCAATTCACACTGCCCGATCCGTGAAATCGTGGATTCAGAGCCAGAAAGTTGATGTTCTCGAGTGGCCACCATACTCGCCGGACCTAAATATCATCGAAAACATCTGGGGATGGATGGCTAGGAAAGTGTACGAGTCCGGAAAACAACACAACACAAAAACAGAGTTAATCGAAGGCATAAAACACGCTTGGTCCACCATTTCGTTAAATTACATTGAGAAACTTTATAATTCAATTCCGAATAGAATTTTCGAAGTGATTTCAAACAAAGGCGGGACCACGCATTACTAATTTTGCTTAAAACTGGTCAAATTATTAAATATCAATATAAAAAAGCACATTTTTTGTTAAAAAAATTAAATGAATTCAAATTATCGCAGATGGCGCTATCCTACTGACCAATTTATTTTAAGTTTTTTTGTAATACTTTTGTAAAAAAAATATTAAAATATTATCTTGAATACTGAAGTAGCAATTGTTGTTTAATTTTAAAAATAACAAATAGGAGTCTAATGGAAAAAAAATTTGAAGTTGTACCACAAACGGTTTAGATAATAATAGACATTAACTGGGTGTGGAAGGGGGGGCGCTAATCTGATGACGCGCAGTGTATATGGTAAACGAAAGTATGGCACTTAATATTTTTACGAAAGGTGTTAGGACAGAATATCAGACTATTCTACAGGCAAATCCGCCGAAGTCTTTTAATGAAGCGACTGAAAGATGCTTGACTTTTGAGCAACATTTTTCAACAGATAGAAGCAATATTTTACACATACAAAACAGAAGTAATACAAGAAACTATAATGAGCAAAATCAAAATAATTCAATCACAACTTCAGAAATTACAATGATATAAACCAACATTTTCCAAATAGAAATAAATAATAATTTCAATAGAAATTGAAATTTAGAAAACAGCAACAATGCGCAGGGAAACGGATATGGCCGGGTAGCAGGAATTGTTGCTCACAGAGGCCAAAACTAATCCTACAACTTAATAAAAATTTATCAAATTTCATAATATTGAATTGCAGGAATACAAATGAGAATTTAAAATTCCTAGTAGACACGGAGCAGATATTTCTATCTGCAAGAAAAAAGCATAGATAAAATAGACACAAGAAATATTTCCACAATAACTGGTATAACTAAAGAAAATATAGAGTGCATAGGCACATTACATTTAAATTTTTCAATTGAAAACGAGGAAATTACACATAATTTCCACATAGTAGATGATGATTTTCCAATTTTAACAGATGGTACAAAAGGGCGGGACATGTTGAGAAAGTATATGTCTAAAATAGATTTTGAAACATGCATGGTAACATTTTTAATAAATGAAAAAGAATTTACATTACCAATAGTTTTAAATGAAAAAAATTTTAAAGTACCTGCTCGAGTAGAAGCAGTGGTTCGTTTCCATAAATATTAGGGTTAATGAGGATAGTATAGTTCTTAACAAAGAAATAAATAATGAAGTTTTCATTGCAAATAGTATAATACCTGCAAATGGTGTAGCACATGTAAAAGTTTTAAACACGACAGATAAAGAGATAAATTTAGAAGATCTTAACATAGAAACAAAACCATTAAAAAACTACAACATATTTTCTAGCAACGAGTTAACAAATTGAATGCACATAGATTCCAAGAACTTTTAAAAACACTAGACATTGGATGCAACGAGCCGGAAGCAGAAACATCTATAATTGACATTTTAAAATAATTTCAAGATGTATTCCACCTTCCCGGAGAACCATTATCAGTATTCCACCTTCCCAGAGAATCCATATCATAATTTTTACACGTAAGAGATTCAAACTACTGATTCAACTGCACTATACATTAAAAACTATCGACTTCCTAATACACAAATGACAGAGATCAACGAACAAGTAGACAAGCTTTTAAAAGACAACATAGTTGAACACTCGGTTAGCCCTTACAATTCGCCACTTTTGGTTGTTCCCAAAAAATCAACTAATGATGAAAAGAAGTGGAGATTGGTAGTCGATTTCAGGAAACTAAACGAAAAAATAGTAAACGACAAGTTCCCCTTACAAAAATAGAAGACGTACTAGACAAATTAGGAAGAGCTAAATACTTTTCGACTTTGGACATGACTAGTTCCTTCCACCAAATACGATTACACGAAGACTCACGACCACTAACTGCCTTTTCAACAAATAACGAACATTACCAATTTAAACGCCTACCTTTTGGACTAAAAATATCGTCCAACAGCTTTCAGTGCATGCTAACAATAGCATTAAGTGGTTTAGATGCTGAAGCATTCCTATATGTAGACGATATCATTGTGTTTGGATGCAGTTTAGGGCACCACAATGAAATTTTAGCTAAAGTTTTTGAAAGATTGAGGAAATTTAATTTAAAACTAAATGCACATAAGTGCTCGTTTTTAAAACCAGAGGTTGTATATCTAGGGCACCTCATAACATCTAAGGGCATTATAACTGACCCAGCAAAAAATAAAATAATTGAGAATTATCCTGTGCCAAAAGACACAGATGAAGTCAGAAGATTTGTTGCTTTCTGCAATTATTATAGGAGGTTCATACCCAGATTTGCAGAATTAGCTAAAGTTTTGAACTCACTACTGAAAAAATATATTAAATTTCATTGGACTGAAGATTGTCAAAATGCTTTCGATACGTTAAAAAGAAAATTACTCAACCCTCCAATACAACAATACCCAAATTTTGAAAAACAATTTGTACTAACGACAGACGCCTCAAATTATGCATTAGGCGCCGTTTTGTCACAAGGTGATGTTGGTTCAGATCTACCAATTTCATACGCGAGCAAGTCTCTCAACAAACACGATTTAAACAAATTAATAATAGAAAAAGAGTTATTGGCCATACATTGGGCGATTCACACCCGTGAACGAACGACTTGCCATAATCCGCATCAAGGTTAAATTTTTTAATATAAGCCTAATATGTGCGCACGCTCCGACAGAAGATAAGGACGATGAAATCAAGGAAATTTTTTATGAGCGCCTTCGCTGCAATCGAAACAGACAGCCGAAGCTTTCGCCACTCGACTCTCACTCCTGCTTCAAAGCACTCCTCCAATCGAACATATATGCGGGCAGTGGACACACATTTCCAATTCCATGCGTGCGGCTGTTGAAGAGGTGATTGGCTACCACCGCCCTCGCCGAAGCCAGTGGTACGATCAGGAGTGCCGAGATGCCACTGCAGAGAAGAAGGCCGCCTACAAAGCCACCCTGCAGTCGGTTGTAACGCGCGCTGCTAAGAAGCGATACAAAGAAAAGAGGAGGGAAGAGAGACGAATTTCCAGGAGGAAAAAAGAGACAGAAAAGCGCGAGCAGGAGAATATTAAGATGTATGATGACAGGAATGAGGCCCGAACATTTTTCGAAAAAATAAGACGCCTTGCCGATGGTTTTAAAACCGAGGCCTCTTCCTGCAAGGATGAAAACGGGAATCTAGTGACATATGTCCAGAGTACACTGACGTTATAGAGGGAACACTTCTCTAAGCTTCTAAATGGCGACTCTGACAACAATCCCGCCAATAGAGATGATATTCCGGAAACCCTAATTGCGGATGACAGCGTCGAGGTTCCGCTGCGAGGTTCCGCTGCGAGGTTCTTACCTGCTGAGCTGTTTAAGAAAGGAGGCGAAGCTCTACTTAAATGCATTCACGAGCTTCTATGCAGAATATGGTCGGAAGAATGCATTCCGAACGATTGTAATCTCAGTGTGTTCTGCCCAATCCACAAGAAAGGCGATCCCACTAGCTGTGCCAATTACCGTGGGATAAGCCTTCTTAATATCGCATATAAGGTCCTGTCGAGCGTTTTATGTGAAAGATTGAAGTCCATTGTAAACGAACTGATCGGACCTTATCAGTGTGGCTTCAGACCTGGAAAGTCCACCATCGACCAGATTTTCACACTACGACAAACCTTGGAGAAGACTCAAGAAAAACAAGTCGACACCCACCATCTTTTTGTCAACTACAAAGCCGCCTTCGACAGCCCAATTAGGAAGCACCTGTACTCCACCATGTGTGAATTTGGTATTCCTGCAAAACTAATACGACTTTGCAGGATGACACTGAGCAACACCAGCAGCGCAGATAAAATCGGGAAGGACCTCTCCCCACCATTTATTACCAAACGAGGTTTCATACAAGGTGATTCCTTATCGTGCGATTTTTTCAACCTTATGATGGAAAAGATCATCCGAGCTGCTGATCTGAGACGTAGTGGCACAATATTCTACAAGAGTGTTATGCTGCTTGCGTATGCTGATGACATCGATATCATTGGCCATAATACGCGCGAAGTCAGTGCAGAATTTTCCAGATTAGAAAGAGAGTCAAGTCGAATGGGGGTGGCAGTGAATGCAGATAAAACGAAATACTTGGTGTCAACAAACAGTCCCAGCGTCTTGGAACCCACTTAACCGTTGACAATACCTCCTTCGAGGTTGTGAAGAACTTCGTTTATCTGGGATCCAGCATTAACTCAACCAAAGACATCAGCATTGAGATCAAATGAAGAATAACTCTTGCCAACAGGTGTTACTATGGGCTCAGTAGGCAATTGAGAAGCAGAGCCCTCTCTCCACGAACGAAAATTACGCTCTATAAATCGCTCATCATGCCCGTCCTACTTTATGCATCACAAACCTGGACGCTGAGCAGTTTAGATGAAAAGACTTTAGGAGCATTCGAGAGAAAGCTTCTTCGTAAGATCTACTGACCAATCTGCGTCAATGGGAGTACCGAATACGGTGGAATGATGAACTGTATGAGCTGTACGCTGACATCGACATAGTCAAGCGCATTAAAATCGAGCGGCTTCGCTGGCTTGGTCATGTTCAGCGCATGAAAGACGATGCTCCAGTGAAGAAAACATTCGATTCGGTACCCAGCGGCGGTCAACGCAGAAGAGGACGACTGTATCTTCGTTGGAAAGACCAAGTAGAGGACAACCTGACGAAGCTTGGAATTTCCAACTGGCGCCAGCAAGCGAAAGACAGAAATGGCTAGCGCAAATTCTTAGATGAGGCCAAGACCGATATACGGTTGTAGCGCCAACTAAGTAAGCAATATACAATGAACCAACACGAATAATTGATAAAGATATACAAAATAAATTAATTGAAGAATATCATAATTCATTGCATGGAGGACATGGAGGGCATTAGAAAAACTAATTTAAAAATTAAACAAAAATACATTTGGAAAAACATGAGCAAAATGATAAAGAAACATGTAATCAATTGCGAACAATTTAAAGTAAACAAACAAACCAGGCACACAAAAGAAGAATTAACTTTGACAGACACACCGGGAAGTAGTTTCGCAATAATATCGATAGATATTGTAGGACCTTTGCGCTTATCCAGTGGAAACTAAAGACGCAAAGACTGTAGCCAAATCATTGATAGAAAATGTTATTTTGACCTATGGTCATTTTAAGGTTCTTAAATCAGATAGGGGTACTGAATTTACCAATGAGTTGATGTCGGAGATTTGCAAACAACTTAACATTTAACAAATATTCAGCACGCCTTATCATCATGAGGCCTTAGGTTTTATAGAAAGAAACCACAGAGTATTGAACGAATTTTTATTGAATTTTTGCAAAGATGATGAATGGGACCATTGGATCCCATACTTTACATTTGCTTACAATACAACACCTCATGTTGACACTAATGACACTCTTTTTGAACTTATATTTGGCAAATTTCCAAACCTACCAAATGATAAATTAGAAAATTTAAAATGTTACAACACAGACATTTATGCGCAGGAATTAAGAGTAAGATTAAAATACTCATTAGAAATAACGAAAGAATTGATAAATATAGCAAACATTAAAAGAGTGAAAAATGATACCATTTCAGCACAGTGACACAGTAAGAATAAGAAGAATGAATAGAAAGAAAAACCAACCACGATATCATGTTCCATATATAATAATTGATACTGTAACGGTACGTTTTAAGCTGGAGTATCACTCGGCGGACCAGTAGTCCTGTCACAAAACAATTTCTATTTTGGGACCTAGAAATAAAGAAGCTGAAGCGGTTTTATTTTAAATTCAAGAACTATTGTTTGTTAAATTTAGCTTCAGTGCTTTTATCTTAGATCTATCTTTAATAAATGTAAAACGTATAGGATGGCGCTTCCTGCGCGGTAAATAAGGAAATAAAATAACGAATTTAAATTGTTGGTGATGGCTTACTTGTGTGCTCTCAGCACGTCTTCGTTATAGCTGGGTTGCGTGCTCTCAGCACGTCTTCAATGTCGCGTGCGGCGTAGGCACGTCTTCGTTATAGCTGGGACTACGTACTCTGTAGCACGTCTCGTTGTCCTGGGCGCTCTCTGTAGCGCGGCTTCCAAAATCGCGTGCGGCGTAGGCACGTCTTAGTTATAGCTGGGTGGCGCGCTCTCAGCACGTCTTCGCTATAGCTGGGACTACGTACTCTGTAGCACGTCTCGTTGTCCTTGGGCGCTCTCTGTAGCGCGTCTCCAATATCGCGTGCGGCGTAGCACGTCTTCAATACAGCTGGGTTGCGTGCTCTCAGCACGTCTTCGTTATAGCTGGGACTACGTACTCTGTAGCACGTCTCGTTGTCCTTGGGCGCTCTCTGTAGCGCGTCTTCAATATCGCGTGCGGCGTAGCACGTCTTCGATACAGCTGGGTTGCGTGCTCTCAGCACGTCTTCAATGTCGCGTGCGGCGTAGGCACGTCTTCGCTGTAGCTGGGACTAAGTACTCTGTAGCACGTCTTCAATGTCGCGTGCGAAGTAGGCATGTCTTCGCTATAGCTGGGACTACGTACTCTGTAGCACGTCTCGTTGTCTTTGGGCGCTCTCTGTAGCGCGTCTCCAATATCGCGTGCGGCGTAGCACGTCTTCGATACAGCTGGGTTGCACCCTTGTGTGTTGCACAGCTCGGTCTTCCCTGAGTCGTGTGCTCTCTAGCCCGTCTTGGATGCCTTCGCGTTGACCAAGTGCGTTGATTTCGACGCACGTGTCGACCTCTGTCTTATGGCGGATGTGTTGCTTCTTTAGGCGTTGAATACTCTGCGTTTCGTAGTCTGAGTGCGTTGGGTACGACGCACGTGTCGAACTCAGTCTTCTGGGCAAATAGAATGTTTTGCCGGACGCTGGGTACTCCGTAGTCTTGCTGGTCTGAGTGCGTTGGTTATGACGCACGTGTCAAACTCAGTATTCTGGGCAAATCTGTAGTTTTACCGGACGCTGGGTACTCCGTAGTCTTGCTGGTCTGAGTGCGTTGGTTATGAAGCACGTGTCAAACTCAGTATTCTGGGCAAATCTGTAGTTTTGCCGGACGCTGGGTATTCTGTAGTCTCGCTGGTCTGAGTGCGTTGGTTATGAAGCACGTGCCAAACTCAGTTTTCTGGGCAAATCTGTGGTTTTGCCGGGCGCTGGACACTCTGCGTTGTGTTGAGCTGAGTGCGTTGGGTATGACGCAAGTGTCAAACTCAGTCTTCTGGGCAAATCTGTAGTTTTGCCAGACGCTGTGTACTCTGCAGCTTGGTCGGCTTGAGCCCATGGACGCTGACCGTGGTAGCTTTACACTTTGACTCCAGGATGAACACTCTAGGGCTACTAAAATGTCCACGCCTGTACGGTAGTGTTGTCACAACAAAGAGTCGTTATACTCGGCGGCAGGGAAGGTCCAGGCCAAACCATGCGTTATCCCTGTGACCAGTGGCACTATCAAAGTTGTGACAAACGAAGCGTACGTCTGGGTAGTGAGCTAAACCGATCAGTTTCGCTGGCTGGGGCTCCTCGGTGCCGTCTTGATACTGCCGAAGTGAGACTGTGCTGGATGCTCTCGATGTTCGTAGTCGCTGGCTCTTGGGGTGTTTGTCGCTAGACGCTACGTTGTCCTTATAGCGTTAAGTTCGTCACTGGGCCGCAAATGTAACCTTGCGCTGACGATCTTACCCAATGTCCTCGTACTGTCTGGAACTCGTTACTTACAGTTGTCGGGCTTGCAGCAAACAGACCGATTTTCTGTTCTGCACTCCCTTTTATGCTTTGTCATTCTCAAAGCTTTTCGTCATAAAAGCTCTTCGCGGCCATTTTAAAGCTTTATTATCGCTCGTTAAGATGGCTGCATTGCATGCTTGATGTCTCCTGCTTGAGCTTGATGGGTTTGAGGGTGTCGTTACACCTTACTAGTTGACCTCGCACACGCTTGGCGAGCATGTTTGACGGTTGCTCCTATTGTGTGCTCTATGGTTATGGGTGGCTAGTTGTGGCTATTTGTGATGGCCATAATTCCTTAAAAATTATGGTCGTTACAATACATATGGAGTAAATTCTAAAGTTAAAGTAGATGGTAAAATCAAAGAATACCACAATAATTTACTAAAAAATGGATACAATTAAAAATTTTCAAATAAAATGAAAAACGTCTTAAATTAAAACAATTGCGAAAAGTTGTATATTTCGACCAATTCTTTGTTTAAAATTTGCATATATATTTTGTGCTTGGGCTCTTTTGGTCAATTTGATTTTTTTAAATATTCATTAAATTAAAAAATTTTAATAATATTTAATTTTCCCAACGTTTCGAAGGTTACTTTCCTTCTTCTTCAGGGGATTATATATTTTATTAAACACTGTAAACACAAGAATACATATTATATTTTAAATTTTTCTAACAATTAATTATTTAACAAGAAACTCACATTTAATTTAGCATTATTTTAATAATATGACACATAACAAATCGAACTTAATTTAAACATTTGGCACAAACAATTAAACTGAACTTTTCAAAGTAAAGTACTCGCTCTTAGCGATACTCAATTTAGAAGTAGTAACATAAACAAAATAAGAACTATACTCAAATCTAACAATTTCCCAACCAAAGTAATCAACAATCTAATAAACAAAAATTTAAACCAGGACTATAATAAAAATAATAAACAAATTTTGGAACAATCTGGCAACCCTATCAAATTCTTCGGCATAACGTATATTCCTAACTTAACGAACAGCAAGAACCTGCACAAAACAATAAAACAAAAAGACATAAAATTCGCTCACAAGCCGAACAAAACTCTTCACAACATATTTACTAACACGAAGTCACGAATAGACAAAGAACAACAACATAATGTCGTTTATGAAATAAAATGCAACGGAAAAGAGGGAGAAAAATGCGATCTCGTATACATTGGAACGACCTAAAGAGCACTTGGGGTAAGAATCAACGAACACAAAGCAGATATAAGGAGAGAAAAACAGACAACAGGATTATCACAACACATTATATAAAGTGAACACCAAGCAGATTTTGACGAAGTTAAAATTGTAGACAGAGAACAAAGAGAAACAAGACGCTACGTATTGGAAAGTTTACGAATACAAGAAAAGTCAACAAAAACAATGAACCATCAAGAAGACAAAGACAATATCTGTTCCAGCTACATGGTTATTTTAGAACAAAATCAGCTGTAATATGTGTTTATTTTATTGCTTAGTAACCCTTTGAAAAGTTCAGTTTAATTGTTTGTGCCAAATGTTTAAATTAAGTTCGATTTGTTATGTGTCATATTATTAAAATAATGCTAAATTAAATGTGAGTTTCTTGTTAAATAATTAATTGTTAGAAAAATTTAAAATATAATATGTATTCTTGTGTTTACAGTGTTTAATAAAATATATAATCCCCTGAAGAAGAAGGAAAGTAACCTTCGAAACGTTGGGAAAATTAAATATTATTAAAATTTTTTAATTTAATGAATATTTAAAAAAATCAAATTGACCAAAAGAGCCCAAGCACAAAATATATATGCAAATTTTAAACAAAGAATTGGTCGAAATATACAACTTTTCATAAATTCAATCGGAGGGCCCGCCGAAATATCATCTAAGGAATAAAGTTTATTTAACACATACACAATGAAACAAAAATTTTTTTCAACTAACGAAAACAAAATATGGAACTGATACATGTACAACACTAAAACATTTCAGCAGGGAAAAGCACAGATTAATTAAACAAAAAGAGAGACTTAAATTTCTATTAACATGCAGAGAATTTGGAGTCATGCCAAACCATATAACTGAAGTCACTAAGATTAAGACATTGTTTACATCTGACATGATTTCCAAAGCATTGGAAAAAACAATCTTCAATTTTCACCAAAAAATTCTAAATTTGGAAATAAAACAAACAAATATATCAATTAAAATTCTTGAAAGGAACATTTTCCACGCTGACATTAAGATAAAAACGTTACTTGACGACAACGAATATACAAAATTCATTTATACTCAAAATAATATGTATAAGTACATAGCCGAACAAATTCATCAGACACATTCGACCAAAATACAAAGACTGAAGTACAAACAGTTTCAAAACCTAGACATGACCTACAATGAAAGTTGGTTTGAAAACAAAACTACAATAGAGTTCCCAACAGACGTGAAATGGATGCTTTCACTAGGCGAGAAATTTGCTTTGCCAATCAGCAAACACAACTTATCACCACTACACATAATAGCAGACGTAGAGCAAAGCATACAGATATTAGAAGATGAAAAGGAAAAAGAGGTTGCCAGATCAAAAATTGCGAACAAAATAATAGAACACAAAAGAAGAATAAAAAATACAATACAAGAAAAACTTATACTAAAAATACAGGAAAAAACAGAAAAATTCACACGAAAGCTGAGAAATTAGATAATTATTACGAAAGCGGACAAAGGAAACAAGACAGTTATAATGTATAAGAAAGACTACACAAGGAAAATGGAAGCACTGCTCGAGGATAGAAAAACGTACAAAACAATAAGAACCGACCCTACGTCAAAACTTCAAGAACAAAATAATAACATTGTCAACGAACTACACAAAAAGAATTGCATAAATTTTTACCAAAAAACGAAACTTTACTGCTCAGCAGCACAAGCACCTAGGCTTTATGGACTCCCGAAAATCCATAAAGAGGGACTACCGCTGAGACCGATTTCATCGTCGACCAACGTACCCTGCTATATGCTATCAAAGCACATTGGACAAATATTAAACAACATTTTATCTGACACATACAACATAAAAAACTCATTTAAACTAAAAGAAAAGCTGAAAGATGTATTTTTGGACGAAGACGAAATATTAGTTTCTTTCGATGTTGTATCGTTATTCACAAATATACCAGTATATTTGGCCATAAAGACGATTATGAAGCAATGGACGACAATAGAGAATCACACAAAAATACCAAAAAAATATTTTTTGGAAATTCTGGACTTTTGCTTAAACAAGAATAACTATTTCAAGTATGACAACATAATATTCAACCAGATATTTGGAATGCCTATGGGAAGCCCTTTATCTCCGGTAATTGCTGATATCATACTTGACAATCTGCTTGACAATGCCATAGAGAACTTAACAAAGAAAGACATTCACATTAAATTTATAGTAAAATATGTAGATGATATGTTGGCAATCATAAAGAAAAAAGACCAAGACATTATTCTTGAAACATTGAATAATTTCCATGACAAATTACAGTTTACGATAGAAACTGAAGAAAACCGCAGTCTACCGTTTTTAGATACTAGATTAAACCGAATTGACAATAAAATAATTTTTAACTGGTATGCAAAGCCAACAGCCTCAGGAAGAATGAATGAAAATTTAACATGGCAAATAATTTCATCAGTAAAGTACTCGCTCTTAGCGATACTCAATTTAGAAATAGTAACATAAACAAAATAAGAACTATACTCAAGTTTAACAATTTCCCAACCAAAGTAATCAACAATCTAATAAACAAAAATTTAAACCAGGACTATAATAAAAATAATAAACAAATTTTGGAACAATCTGGCAACCCTATCAAATTCTTCGGCATAACGTATATTCCTAACTTAACGAACAGCAAGAACCTGCACAAAACAATAAAACAAAAAGACATAATATTCGCTCACAAGCCGAACAAAACTCTTCACAACATATTTACTAACACGAAGTCACGAATAGACAAAAAACAACAACATAATGTCGTTTATGAAATAAAATGCAACGGAAAAGAGGGAGAAAAATGCGATCTCGTATACATTGGAACGACCAAAAGAGCACTTGGGGTAAGAATCAACGAACACAAAGCAGATATAAGGAGAGAAAAACAGACAACAGGCTTATCACAACACATTATGGAAAGTGAACACCAAGCAGATTTTGACGAAGTTAAAATTGTAGACAGAGAACAAAGAGAAACAAGACGCTACATATTGGAAAGTTTACGAATACAAGAAAAGTCAACAAAAACAATGAACCATCAAGAAGACAAAGACAACATCTGTTCCAGCTACATGGTTATTTTAGAACAAAATCAGCTGTAATATATGTTTATTTTATTGCTTAGTAACCCTTTGAAAAGTTCAGTTTAATTGTTTGTGCCAAATGTTTAAATTAAGTTCGATTTGTTATGTGTCATATTATTAAAATAATGCTAAATTAAATGTGAGTTTCTTGTTAAATAATTAATTGTTAGAAAAATTTAAAATATAATATGTATTCTTGTGTTTACAGTGTTTAATAAAATATATAATCCCCTGAAGAAGAAGGAAAGTAACCTTCGAAACGTTGGGAAAATTAAATATTATTAAAATTTTTTAATTTAATGAATATTTAAAAAAATCAAATTAACCAAAAGAGCCCAAGCACAAAATATATATGCAAATTTTAAAACAATTGCATTGTATAATTTTATAAACAAATTGTATTTGTATAATTTTAGTAACAAATATCATTTATCTATTTTGTAACAATTTTTGGAATAAAATATAATCTATTATAGTTAAGAAAAATAATTGATAATGTATAAAACAAATATGTTTAAAGTGCAATTTTCAAATTGAATAATTTGTTAGATTTAAACCTGAAACTTTGAATTATATAAATTTTAAAAATTATTTTTTATTTATTTTCTAAAATAATTTTTATCTTAAGGATGGGGGTGTAGTGCGCACCGAGTTAAGCAACCAACTGTACACAAACTTACTGATTGCACTGTAACTATTTATATTGTTATTCACCACGCACAATGACCCGTGGTTATATATTTATTTTACATTACGCACTAAGTTAATGTTCTGTTTCTTTCACTCGCTCACTTTTATTGTCATTATATTAGTTTTATTTATTTGCATTACGTACTTACTCATTAAGTTAATATTTACTTTTCACTCACGCACAGTTATTATATTATTGAACACTATGTATTAATATTATGCACATTTTTGTATATGATTTAGAAACTTAAAAATACCGTTATTTAGCTTTATAAACACCGACGTTTCGAAATAAAGATCATTAATTTAACAAGCTTCAATCAGCTGACCTAATTATTCAAAGCCTGAGTGCAATTTTATGCCGGCTGACACTATAAAAAAATATATTAATTATTTAGAGCCAGTGGCGTTTTTAAGCGCCGTCAGAAATTCGAGGCAGGTCCTTTTTTTAATTTAAGGCCCTATTCTCTTTCAGCAAAAAATTTTTTTCGACTTTTTTTTTTGCATTTTTTTATAGCTTGGACATTTAAGAATATAACCCTAAAAGGGTTTTTTGAAATTCGAAATACTTTAGAAGATATGGCCGTTTTTGTGGGGCCATGTCTTCGCTAAAATGAGTAGTTTTTATGTTGCTTAGTTTTTGAACGCAACGGCATCAATTAACCACCGAATTCCGTTGAATAGTTAATGGACAGGCAAAAACAGGTTTGAATACATATTTGCAGAAACATGTGAATGAATATGAAATCAAAGCCGCATTTAGTTTAGTTTCGATTGAGTTGAATAGCGGACGCACGCTTGCGCTTACGGTTTGCGGAAAAGTAGTTTTGAAAAAAATTTATTTTTGTGCGGTAAAATGGATAAAAAAAGTAATAAAACACGTCAAAAACCCGTAAACAAAGTGAACTATGTTCGCGCCGGTCGAATTAAAAAACACAAATTTCGTGGAAATAAATTTGATAGAGTAGAGGACACTGAGTTTGCGAGTACTTCAGCCAAAAAATTCAAAAATAATCCCACGGAGGATATTGTCATCGAAAACAATTTGGAGAATTGCATCTTGGACTTCTATTCAGTATTCACAACACTTGCTACTTTCGTCATTTGTGCCACATGCAACGAAAAATTTGAATTCAAAAAAGCATCGCCGAATGGAGTTGCATTCAAAATCGCTGTGAACTGCGCTTGCCCAACCAGACTTATTCCTTCATCACGTTTCGCCGGCAAATCGTATGAAATAAATCGCCGCTTGGTTGTTGCCATGAGACTTTTGGGCATTGGTCCCAAAGGCATAGATATGTTTTGTGGCATTATGGACATAGGAGTAGGTCTGAGCAACAATTTGTTCTACAGCAGCCTTCAAAATTTGCATTCAGCTGCAGAGGCCGTTTATAATTTCGTTATTTCCAAGGCCGTTCGTGAAGAAAAAGAAGCCACCATGGAAGAAAATGAAGGGTGCGATCCAACGCTATTGACTGTGTCGGGCGATGGCACGTGGAAAAAACGCAGTTTCGCATCTTTCTATGGTATAACGACATTGATCGGCAAGTACACCAAAAAAGTTGTTGACTCTGTGGTCAAGTCTGCTATTTGCAATAGCTGCAAATATTGGGAATCCCAGCAATATATCCATCCAGAGGGTTTCGAAGCTTGGAAGGAGTTGCACGAAGAGGAATGCCGTAAAAATCATGAAGGCAGCGCAGGAAAAATGGAAGTCGATGCGGTTAAGCAGATGTTTGCAAGATCAATGGAAAAACACGGCGTCAAGTATGAAAAATATATCGGCGACGGCGATTCTAAAACTTTCAAAGCAATTCTCACCGAAGACCCCTACGATGGCGACCCCACTGTGGTAAAAAAAGAATGCGTTGGCCACGTTCAAAAAAGAATGGGGTCCAGGCTGCGCAAAGTCAAAAAGGAGAACAAAGGTATAGGTGGCAAGGGCGCTGGAAAGCTGACAGATAAGCTTATAAGTGAACTGACGACCTACTACGGTTTGGCGATTCGCCGTCATCCGAAATCCCTAGAAGAGATGAAGAAGGCGGTTTGGGCTACGTATTTTCACAAAGTATCTACCGACGAAAATCCCCAACACCAAAATTGCCCGACCGGTGAGTCAAGCTGGTGCACGTATCAAAAGGCCGTGGCGCAGGGTAACGTGGATGACTTTAAACATAATTACGATCCGCTCAACCAAAAGGTCGCCGAAGCGATAAAACCCGTCTACGAAGCGCTGTCATCGGACGAGTTGTTGAGTAGATGCCTCGGGTCTGAGACTCAAAACAGCAATGAAGGTTTCAACAGTATCGCCTGGACCTTTGCACCAAAACATATGCACACTGGAGCGCAGACAGTGGAGATCGCAAATTACATGCCAACCGCCATTTTCAACGATGGTTTTCAGCCAATACTCAAAATTATGAGGTTGATGGGAATCGCCATTGGAAACCAAGCCTACAATTTTGCGTTATCACGTGATGAACTTCGCCTCAACCGCTCGGAAGCTTACGCTGTGGATGCATCAAAGGAGCGCAGAATTGCTCGCAGAGCTCAAAGAGCCAAAGATCAAAGCTTTTTTGAAGAAGAAGAAGGTGGTTTATATGGACCTGGCATCGCTGAATAATTTGGGTAAGTATTCCAAAAACAGTTTTTTTCTTTCATAAAAGAGTGAGTTTTGTTTTGTCCAAATCGCGTCTTTCCTACTATCAAGCCACTTTTCTCCGGTTCTACTGTATTAATAATTTTTTTTTCGAAAAATAAACTTCAAACTTTGAACGCGTTTATCTCGAAACCACGTTTTTTGAGCTGGCGGCCACGATTCCGCCAGTTCTACTGAACCGATTTGGATGAAACAAAGTTTAATCGACGTAGAATTGTCACCATTCTGGCCCGTAGTAAAATAAAAATTTTGCGATTTTTTTTACTATTTTTTTTTACACTAAACTACAAAAAAATGGGTCCAAATTCGATTTGTCAATTTCAAGTGGCCGCCATTTTGTCAAAAAAAATCGCAAAATTTTTATTTTACTACGGGCCAGAATTACATCTATGCTGATCATAACCCTATATTTTTTTTCAGACGCTCCTGAGGGCCGGAATCGTGGCCGCCAGCACCATGCCTTTTTTTTTGAGGGCCAACTTTGACGGTGCCATCATCTATGGACAGCCCCTATATCGCTGCGAAAAAATTTCTTTCATTCATTACTAATTCAATAAAAAAAACAAAATTCAAATATCTTTTGGCGTTTTCAAATGAGAATTTTTCCAAAAAGGGTCCAAAAACAGCAAGCTGAAGGAGAATAGGGCCTTAAACAAAAATAACAAAACACATTACAACTGACTGGTTGCTTGACTACTGGTTCAGGGTTGTTTCGGAGAAAAATAAAAAGTACTTTTTAAAAAGTGTTTTCTAAATAACAAAAAGTACTACTACGATAACAAATTTTTAGAGAAATGAACGGAAAAAATTGTGAGCCCATATAAACTCGTTCTTTTCAACTAGTGTTAAAAAAGCATCAAATCAAGTTTAATGAAATAACTGGATTTTAAAATGTTTTTAAGAAAAAGGAAGCATTTTTAAGAAGATTATAATGGTGTTGAACAAAAATTCCGCTCTCCCCCCTTTGGTCAGAACCACGGGCACTTTTTGTAGTAAAAACAAAACGTCTTTTAAATTGCTATAATGCTTACATTATTATACGGATATCAATATTAATTTAGCACTATAAAGAATTATTTGTGGCCTTTCTAATAATATGTTACATTATCAGATCGAACTAATTTTAAAAATTATACCATTTTTTTAAAAATTTTATTATTTCAATTTGCAAACTCCAAAAAAAAAGTGCAATATGAGAAACTTTTATAAATGGGATATGTAGTTTGGATTGTACAGTGAAAAAACCAAAAAATAATTCACCAAAAGGGACATCAAAATAAGATTTCAGTTACGATTATTTTTCCAAGGATGCAGTTTTGTCCAAAGTAATGACAAACATTTTGGTGTATAAATAGTATTTGTTTGATGTATGGTTTGGGAGTTATGTCGAAAAAGTTATATAAATATGAAAAACTTGAAGTACTTCTTACTACATAGTTAACTAGTAGTGGAATTCCCAATCGCGTTAACGACGATTTTCGATATCGTTAATAAGTGGAAACCGTCTTTTTCTATGAACGTGGCACTCACAATGAACGATAACGAAAACGATTATTATCGTTTAAATTTTGGGAATTCCACTGTAAGTTAATTGTAGTTAAGTGGATAACTACGATAACCAGTGGATAATTGTACTAAGTGGATTAATGTCCACTGTAGTTAAGTAAATAAACAATTTTTTGTCGATAAGTCAAAAAAAGAGTAGATGTTGATAAAACAAGCTTAATTCATAACCAAAATAAAGTATTAAGCTTTGTTCGACGCTTATAATATAGTTTTTATGAACGCGTTTTGACTTGGGCGTAACCCAACTTAAGGACAATGTAATGGCGATCATTTTAATACATTTAATATTGAAAAAGTTAGAGGAATGCCAGTAATGGAATACATTCACAATGCGAAGATTTGCTTAAGAAAATACAAATATTCGGCTACTTTGGGCCGAAGAATAAAAAATCGGCCGATTACGTCAAATACCGAAGCCGAATATTCTGTCGGACACTAGATATTTTAAAAATAAAAAAGTCTTAAAAAATTCATTTTTATAAAGCCAATAACAT
The DNA here is from genome assembly GCA_963920525.1 of Dichetophora obliterata. Taxonomy (NCBI): domain Eukaryota; kingdom Metazoa; phylum Arthropoda; class Insecta; order Diptera; family Sciomyzidae; genus Dichetophora; species Dichetophora obliterata. The sequence goes on along the minus strand of OY986437.1, from coordinate 154,933,283 downwards.
AATAATAATTTAAGAATTATGAAAAACTTAAAATATACATTATTCTTAACTTAAAACCCCTCTCCCGACCGAATGGGGGGGGAGAGAGGAGTGGGCTTTTTGGAATACCATTATAATCTACGCAAAAATGCTACCTTGTATTAAACAACATTTTGAAATTTCAGCATTTTCATCTAACTACAGTTATGCCGAAATTTCAGCCAAACATAAATTCCCCTCCTCTCACCTTCACCTTTAAACGTATTTCTAAACTAATAAAACAGTACTTCTTTCTACCATAAAACTTCCAAAATAATAAAGGCAGAAATATTTCGTGCTCTCAAAATAAAAACTTACTCTAATTAGTACGTTTCGATGCAACTGTGTACTGGTCACTGTCAAAATAAAAAAAGTAAACAAACAAACCATTTTCATTCATTTGCTAAATTCAATAAATTCCTGTGAGACGTATTATCAATTTTCTGTGAAATTTTCATAATTAATAAAGAAAAACGCAATTTTAAATAAAATTTTCATTTTTAATCTATTTCGCTTCTTCAACACAACACCAAATTAGCTGTCTTCAAAATTTGGCAGATAACAAGACAATAAAGCACAACTGCTGTGTTGCGTAGAAAGTGTATTGCAGACGCAGCATTGTTGACAGACAACAGTGGAATGTATTCAGTTGCTTTGTTGTCTACCGTAATAGAAATTTACACATTGAAGACAGCAATTACTGTTGTGTTGTGAACCGTAATAGGGCTATTGGTAGTTTACCATAGACTAATTCAAATGGCGTGTAGCCTGTGCCGATGTGTGGAGTTGTGTTTTAAGCGAATGTAAAATATGGTATCCACTTATCCCATTCGTTATCGTTAGCATACGTCAGCAAAAATTAATTTAAGACTCTGTGGTTTCGTTCAATTGCACCTAAAGTCTGATGATGATAGGGAGACGAAAATGTTCGTCATATTTTAAACACACGTTTGTCATTAATTCGTTTACAAATTCGGTACCTCTATCAGATTTTAATGTTTTAAAATGGCCATGTTTTAATATGCATTGTTCAACAAGAGTTTTTGTTGTTGTGAGGGCATCCTTTGATATCATGGGGTGTGCAATAACGAATTTTGTTAGATCACATTGCATAGTCAAGATGTATCGGTATTCGTTTGAAATCCTTATGGGACCTACTGTGTCATTGGATATGGTTTCAAAGCTATTGTTAGGGGTTGTTGTGTGTATCATTTGTTCTTTTGTGTGTTTAGTTTGTTTATTTCTCGCGCATTTGTAACAGTTTGAAATGAATCCTTTTACCAATCTATTCAGATTCTTCCATACATATCTTTGTTTGAGTTTTAAAGTAGTTTTTCTAACTCCCAAATGTCCTCCGTGAGTTGCGTTATGGAATTCGTCAATTAGTTTATATTTCTTTTATTAGTTACTCTTTTAGGGGGTTTATAAATTATTATTTTTAATTGAGGTGTTTTATTGTTTATTTTTACATTTGTGTACACATTCTTGAATAATTCCTTTGTATATCTTTTAAATATTTCATCATCTGTAACAATTGCAATTTCTTTAATGTTTGATTTTTTTTTTAAATCGGAACCAGCTTCCTCAGAATCGAATCTAGTTTCGCCGAGTTTTCGCTGTATCCATGCGCATCAGTGTTTGTATTTTGACCATTTTTATTTTTCATATAGTATTTTGGTTTCCTGAGAGACGAATCTTGATTCGCTGATTTATCACCACATCCTACGAGCACATTATTTTCATGAATATAAATTTTCCATTCATCTATATTACAGTCGACATTAAATTTTAATTTACGTACGTTTTTTCTTTCATTAATTGATGTACATTCCCATATTTGAAGTTGATCAGACTTCTGGGGAGATATGTTTTCAAATTTATTTTTTTTATTAGTATTATTAGCCTCTTTGTTATTTGTTAAATTATTATTGTCCATGTTTGTGGACATTCCCCTTGTAATAATTAGTGATTTCTTTTCTCTTTCATCGATTTCATTTGGTTTCATTGTTTTCAAAACGTCAGAATCGAGTTTAATTCTCGATACTGACGGGTTTTTGTGGGAAAATAATGCTATTAGTGGTCGGTGGTCAGTTATTACAGTAAACCTTCTTCCATTCTGATATGAGCGGAAAAATTTAATTCCCAATGCATTGCTAGCAATTCTTTTTCAATTACAGGTTTGTTAAGGTCGTGTTTTTGGAAAGATTTACTTGCATATGAGATGGGTAAATCATTGCCTATTTCACCTTGCGATAATACCGCGCCTAAAGCATAGTGCGCATTGCGATGTTCGTCAGTTACAGCTCTTATGTACTGAGTGCTATTTCTGTTTGTAAAATGATCATTTTCAAGCTGATTCATGTATGTATCGTTGTCATTACTATCTTCGTTAGTTATAGTGTAGTGTTATAAAAATATGTAGAATTGAATGCCTTGTAATGCTACTTCTATTTTAAATGTTATATTTGATTTGCTTAAGTATTTTTTTAGTTAATTCGATGACTGCATCATCAGTAGCAAAGTAGCACACCGTGCTGCTGTAGTGTATGGCAAGAATGCCGAACTGTTTTGAAATTCTTAATAAGAACTCTGGCTTTCGCCGCTGTAGTCGTGACTAAGAATCTGCTTTATTTTAAAAATGTTCTGATTTATAAAGTAATTTTACCAGTATTTTTCTTAAAAATATCTTAACACTATTAAGAAACTAACGAATAAACAAAACAAAAGTTGAGAACGGTCGCATATTTGTCGCGCTCCACTTTAATTTAATAAAACAAAGTTTTTACAACAAGTTTGTGCGGTGCTCTGTTACATCACCACATAGAGTAAATCTCTACATTCTGTTTTACCTTTTCGTAACATTGATACTTACCTTTTGTCACATTAATACTTACCTTTTCGTTACATTGATACTTACCTTTTGTCACATTAATACTTACCTTTTCATTACATTAATACTAACCTTTAGTTACATTAATACTTACCTCTCCTGACGTTGATTTTTATCTTAACTTACATTTCACTTACCTTGATTCATCATTAATAACTTATTATATCATTTTAGCAATTATTGAAAATACTTACACTTGCCTATAAAACACTTGTTATAAAAAAACATTTTGAATTGTATTCATTTATTATATTTTCAAAAATTGTTCAAATGAAAAAGTCACAAAACAAAATTGTTATCTAAAATATATTAAAATAAAAAAATTGTTCTTTAAATAAAATATATATAACAAAAGCTACAAGCCTTCGCACCAAAACTGGCGATCCAGAAACGAACCACATCAAGACCTTTCAACAAGAATTTATTACGACAAACGCTTCGTTCGGGGCAGCAACAAAGTAACACCAATTCTGCTACAGAGTCCCAAACAAACTCTAATGGCAACAACTCACTAACAGAAATTGGCACTACATCAGCAGATGGCTTAGTTAATGAGAATCGGCCAAATCAAACACGTTCCACAACCGATACGTTACCAACAAGAGCTAAGCCAACGCCCACTACACCTACTGTTAACACAGCTACAGCAGCACCAGCAACTGCTTCTGCACCAAGAACAGCAGCCACAGATAAATCAGCAGTAGGCACAACATTATCCGCCAATGCCACCTTAAGTTCCTCCTCAGTCGTCACTACAGCCGGTGCCAAAACAGCTACAACCACAGCGCTCCAACAACTAACAACATCGCTCAGTTCACCAACTACAACTTCCACGCACTCTCAATCAGATTCGCTTAATTCCACCTCATCCTTAGTCTATAAATCACCAACAAATTTGCCGCCACGACAAACATCTTCAAATCGTAGTCGTAGCTCACCGGCTTCATCGGCCAACTAGCATTGAATCAACAACAACAACGAAAAGAGCAACAACAACAACAACGAAAAGAGCAACAACAACAACGTCGGCAGCAACAACAATTTTTTTTACATGAAACTTTATATTTTGTAAAAATCTACCTATATTTATTTCTTTTTGACATTTATAAAATTTTTTTCAGGTTGCGTATCATTTTAGATTACCACGAGGCACACAACGTAGCTTCTAAAACGGACTTTAGACGATAGGGTCGTAAGAAACCTATCGTCCCACTTTCGTAGGCACTACACTACACTAGGGACATAGGTACACTAAAAAAAGGGAAGAGTTAGGATTTTCAAGCTTTAAAAAATAGTAGAAGCAAAAAATCTAGAGGGAAGAATGCTACGAACACCTCCACACACACCCCTTACTCCACACCCACCCCTTACTCCACACACCGGAGAGGGAGATAACACACCATTCATAGACTTTGAGGGTAACCCTTTCACACCGCCAACACAAATACACACGGTTGTGGTAAAATTACCTACATTCTGGACGAGTTGTCCAGACGAGTTGTTCGCACATGCGGAAATACAATTCCAAGCGAAAGGAATCACAGTTGATAAGACTAAATACGAATACCTGGTAACATCGTTACCACAAGAAGTCATAGTCACTGTGCTAAACTTTATCCAAAAACCGCCAACACATAGCACACACGAAGGGCTTAAAAAGACATTGCTCGATAGATTTTCACTCAGCGAAAACAAGCGATTTGATAAAATCCTTTCGGATTCTGAGATGGGTGACCAAAGGCCAAAAGCTGGATCAACAGTTAGTGGCGATTTAATTTACAAATTATGGTTACGCAAGTTGCCAAAAAGTTTAAATATCGCCTTGACCAGGTCCGGACACAGAGAACTAGAGGTACTCTTAAAACTAGCAGACGATTTATGGGAATTCATGACTGGTAGTGAAATTTCTACCATGTCTAGAAAGCCAGCTTCCGGCTCAGAAGAAGTAATGGCGATTACCCAACGTTTCGCCGAGACCACATCCAAAATTTTAGAAAACTTTAATAAGTTGACACTGGAGGTACAAGAACTGAGAAGTGAACGTTCTCGATCACAAAGCTCAAACTTCCAAAGGTACTCCAGACGTCGTTCATTTAGAAGAGAAGTGTCACAACAAAGACCGGCCAACTGGGTTTGTAGGTACCACTACAAATTTGGCAGAGCGGCCAGATGATGCGAACAACCATGCGCGTATGTTCAAACGACATCCACACCAAACCACAATACACCAAACACATTAAAGTAAGAAACACCATCATTGCAACGGCTAATGATGGGAGTTCTAGAACACTAACACGCCGTTTATTCATATTTGACAAGGACAATAACTTAAATTTCTTAATCGACAGTGGCGCTGAAGTTTCCGTATTGCCATTCTCCAAATTCAAAATTTATAAAAAATCTAATTTGACACTCCAAGCTGCTAACGGCACAGCAATATCGACTTACGGAAAAAATTGTTAAACGTAAATTTAAAACTCAGACGAGAATTCCCTTTCACTTTCATATTAGCAGATATTACAAGACCTATCATTGGCGCAGACTTTCTAACCAAATATGGACTTCTAATATATCTAAAACACAGAAAACTCATTGACCCACTTACAAAATTATACGTCAACGCAATTGCGAGATATTCCGAAACACAATTACCAAAACTATTTACACTCGACGATAAATACACACAGTTACTCAAACAATTCCCTTCACTCTTCATAGAACCAGATTACACTGCACCAATCAAACACAAAATAGTACACCACATAGTTACAGAAGGACAGTTACCATTCACACGACCACGACGTTTAGACCTATCAAAATTAAAAATCGCAAAACAAGAATTCGACTTTCTAGTCAAGTCAGGAATTTGTAGACCATCCGACTCGAAAACCTCTACTCCACTACACCTTGTAGCCAAACGCGAATCAAATGACTGGAGACCATGTGGCGACTACAGACGACTGAACGCTATTACTGTACCTGACCGTTACCCTTTACCACATATACACGACTTTTCCATCAACTTACACAACACAAATTCTTATTCAAAAATTGACCTGGTCAGAGCCTATCACCAGATACCGATGGCTCCTAGCGACATCCACAAAACAGCCATAACAACACCTTTCGGAATGTTCGAATTTTTCCGAATGCCTTTCGGCTTGAGAAATTCAGCACAGACATTCCAAAGATTTATACACGAAGTCTTACAGGGACTAGATTTCATTTTCGTTTATTTAGACGACATACTTATAGCTAGCGAGACCGAGACAGAACACATAAAACACTTAACACAAGTTTTCCAAAGACTTTCAGAATACGGCTTAAACATTAAATCTAACAAATGCACTTTCGGAGCATCAGACATAAACTTCCTCAGTTATAACATTTCTAAACAAGGTAGCCGACCTTCAGAAGAACGTACACAGTGCATATGAGACTACCCACAACCCACCACAGTCAAAAAAAGGCAAAAATTCATACGCATGACAAATTACTACCACTGTTGTATCCCAAAACTCGCACACATGCTAGGCCCAATTTATGACATGGTCACCTTAGCATCAAAAACAAAAAACAAACAGTTACACTGGACAGAGAACGCACTACAGGCATTTACAACAATCAAAGATAGTTTTGCAAAGGAAACACTACTCAATCACATCATTAGTAATGCAAAATTATAGATTGCCGTAGACGCATCAAACACAGCCATTGGTGGCATCAAAAACAAAAAATAAACAGTAACACTGGACAGAGAATGCACTACAGGCATTTACAACAATCAAAGATAGTTTTGCAAAGGATACACTACTCAATCACATCAGTAGTAATACAAAATTATCGATTGCCGTAGACGCATCAAACACAGCCATTGGTGGTGTTTTACAACAACAGAATAACGGTACACTAGAACCATTAGCCTTTTTCTCAAAAAAATTATCAAAGTCAGAAATGAAATACAGTAAATTCGACAGAGAATTACTAGCCATATACTTAAACATCAAACACTTTAGACACTACCTAGAAGGAAACAATTTTACGGTATACACAGATCACAAACCACTGATTAACGCTATACATTCACAAACAGAACGCAGTCCCAGACAAACAAGACACTTAGAATACATTGCACAATTCACACATGATATTAAACATATTAAAGGTTCAGAAAACACTGTAGCAGATGCACTTTCACGAGCTGAAATAGAAGCTTTTGCCTGCACAGACATCAACCTGAGAACACTACATAAAGAACAGAACACAGACACAGAATTGCAAGATATACTAAATAGCCACAGATACAAGCTCGAACAGATACTCATACCGGTACTCAACATTAAAATTTGGTGCGAACAGAAAAATTCTTTAACACGACCTTACATACCACAGACTTTACGAAAACAAGTATTCGAACAACTACACAACATAGCACATCCTGGTACACGAGCTTCACGGCGACTACTTACACAAAGATATTTCTGGCCGAATATGAATACACACGTTAACAAATGGGCACAAGAATGCGTTAGATGTCAACGCTCAAAAACACACAAGCACACGAAGACAACACCACACAAAATCAGCATACCACACGGACGTTTCGAACATATCCACGTTGATATAGTCGGTCCTTTGCCAATTTCAAAAGGGTACGGATACCTACTTACCGTAGTCGACAGGAACACTCGTTGGCCAGAAGCATATCCGCAGAAAGACACAAACACCGACACGATAGTCGACACTCTTCAAAGAGAGTTTATTTCACGTCTTGGAATTCCATTGAAAGTTACCTCTGATTGAGGAGCACAATTCACTTCCGCGACCTTTAACACATTTCTCAAAAATCTCGGTTGCCAACATATAACTACTTCGGCTTACCACCCACAAGCCAACGGCATGGTAGAGCGTTTTCACCGCCTGTTAAAGGTTTCCCTCATTGCGACAAACAACCAGACAAATTGGTTCACAGAGTTGCCACTAGTTCTTCTGGGCCTTAGATCCTCAGTCAAAGAAGACATCAAAGCGTCGCCAGCTGTGATGGTCTTTGGCCAGCCGCTCAGATCACCGAAACAAATAGTAATTCGCAACAATGAAACTTTAAACCCTTCAGAGATGCTTCCAAAAATCAAAAAAGTAGTCGAAAACAAACAATCACTCATTTCACACCATAACACAAAATTCCAACAACACGTTCCTAAGGAACTCACCACTTGTACATTTGTCTTCGTTAGAAACGACACCATACACAGCAAGCTCAAGGAACCCTATGATGGACCTTTCGAAGTAATCAACCGAAACCCAAAATACTTCACAATACTCAAAAATAAAACTCATACTACAGTTAGTTTAGACCGTTTAAAACCAGCATCAATTAATACAGACACAACAACTACAACACAATCTAAAAGAAAGGTAAATTTTAACTTACTCAGAAATACAACAAGATTCATTTGAGGAGGGGGAATAATGTGGTGCTCTGTTATATCACCACATAGAGTAAATCTCTACATTCTGGTTTACCTTTTCGTTACATTGATACTTACCTTTTGTCACATTAATACTTACCTTTTCGTTACATTGATACTTACCTTTTGTCACATTAATACTTACCTTTTCGTTACATTGATAAGTACCTTTAGTTACATTAATACTTACCTCTCCTGACGTTGATTTTTATCTTAACTTACATTTCACTTACCTTGATTCATCATTAATAACGTATTATATGATTTTAGCAATTATTGAAAATACTTACACTTGTCTATAAAACACTTGTTATAAAAAAACATTTTGAATTGTATTCAGTTATTATAATTTCAGAAATTTTCATTTTGAAAATTTCAGTTGTGAAAATTGTTCAAATGAAAAAGTCACAAAATAAAATTGTTATCTAAAATATATTAAAATACAAATTTTTTCTTTAAATAAAATATATATAAAAAAAGCTACAAGCCTTCGCACCTAATTTGTGATTTATTTTGCTCAGTTGTGACTATCTTTATTGTTTACTATACATTTACATTGCTTTTATAATTTGTCACATAAAATCCAGTGCGATTAACAACATAAATCGTTTATTTAATAAAGCAACATAAAGATTTCAGTTGTCGACTAACAAATAATAAACAGTGACAAAGAAACAAAAAACAGTAACAAAAACAATTTCGCGCCTACACCATCCGCTCCCTTGCATTGCTTGAGTGGCACTGCTATCACTATACCAAGAGATCTCTTTGCTTTGTGCTGTCTCTTCGCAAACAAAGATCCAGCAACAAGTAGGAAAAAACCAGTTTTCGCGCCTAATCTATCCGCTCGCTTGAGTGACACTGTTGCGATCCCTCGACAACCATCGCTATTAAGATCTAATTGTTCTGTGCTGCCCCTTTCGATTTCGTGCTTTTGTTAATTTTCTTCGTTTTTTGAGCACGTAAATCGTCTCCGCTTAATTCTAATGACGCCTTCTCCTATGCTAACGTGCCAACAACGTGATCATTTTGCTCCTCGTAATATAAATAAGAGTGAAGGCACACCGAAGCTAGGAAGCAGCGGTACAACTTCTTTTGAACTTCAAATCACAGCATTGGAAGAGCGACTCAGCGCAAAGCTAAAAGAAGAAATAAAAAGTTCAGAGAACCGACTTCAGCAGCACGCTGAAAATTTGTTTGCTAAGCTGTCTACTGATATAAATCAAAAATTCGGCAAATTGGATAGCGAAGTGGCTTCGATCCAACAACAACTTGAAAATAAATTCTCGGAGTACGATAAAAAATACTTCTTTTGGAAAACGAAGTTAAAGCTCTTTTGACACTCTGCGACGATCTTGCGAAAAAATCGACGATAACAACACTAGAGTCAACCACAACAACAGCAGCAAAAACATTGATTACTCGTCAGATGCAGATTTATTTGGGTTATCATACTCAAATGGAGAAAATCTTAAGGCGTCCTTTAATCTCATCTGCAGGTATATAGAATTTCAATCACCCCAAATTAGAGATATCTTTCGTACTAAGCCGAATGCAAGAAACTCACCCCTGTGGTAATTGTAAAATGTTATGCACCATTCGACCGAAATCGAGTTTTAAAGGCGTTTAGCGATTTTAGAAGAAGAGCAAAAAAGGCAGTTAATCTAAGAGATGCGGGGCTTGACTCAGACAGTAACATTTACATACATGAAAGCCTTATTGTCGAGTCCCGGAAACTTTTGCAAGCTGCTATTTCTTGTAAGCGCAGAAACGAAATTTTCAATGCATTTACTCGCAGAGTATCGGTCTTCATCAGAAGGTGCAAAGGCAGTGATGCAGTTAAAATCAGATGCAAAGATGAGCTTCATAGTATTATCTGCAATGCTGCAACTGAGGCTGGTGCTGATTAGTTGTCGTTTAATGTTCTTTGCTGTATTATTATTACCTCTGTATTTTCTGATATGTTTTGCATTTTTATATATTTATGTCTTAATGTCTGCTATTTCTTCTCTTTTATTTTTCCTTTTCATAATATTTCCTCTTAATGCTTTAAGTGTTTGTTGTTGTGTTTGCTTCTGTTTCAATGTCAAGTGTTAATAGTGATTGTGGTAATACTGGCGAAAATCATAAAACGTTGATTAACATTCTCTGTAACCAGCGCTCTGGTCTGAGAATTGTACATTTTAATGCAAGAAGTCCTAATGACACTAAGATGGATTGTATAAAGTGTGCATTTTCAGATTCTAGCGTTGATGTTATCTGTGTCTCGGAAACTTGGTTTCATGCGGATGTAAACGACTCGTTTTTCAAGTTACAAAGCTTTAAATTATTTCGAAACGACAGATTGGAAAGTAGAGGTGGTGGTGTTGCAATTTATTGTAAAGAAAACTTAAACGCAAAGGTGGTAGGAATGTCAATTGAATCAGGTGTCGAATTTATAAATATATCTATATCGGATAATAATGTTAAAGTGTTAGTCTCATGCGTGTACAATCCGAACCGTAGCTGTAGTCTGGAACCAGTATTTACTGAAATATTGAATTGCGTTATTGATTTCGAACATTTTGTCTTGTGTGGTGACTTCAACATAAACCTCTTAGCTAACGACAATCTCTCCCGTAAGTTTCTCGATGATGTAGCCCAAGTAGGTCTTAATGTAGTAAATACCATTATGCCAACACGTTTCTCAAACAATGTCTGTCCAAGCTTGTTAGATGTATTTATTGTGTCTGATCCTTCACTTGTAATGCTTTTTGATCAAATCTCATTTGTTTCCGATCATGACCTAATTTTTTGCACGTTGAATATTGATTTTACAAGGACTGCTTCTAAGACCTCTTTTCGTTATCGTGACTATAGGTCGACTGATTTTTCATCATTGTTTAATAGTTTATCTCAAATAAACTGGTCAGAATGTTGTTTTTTTGAATCTGTCGATGAAAAGCTAAATTTTTTCATAAACAACATAAATAATTTTATATTTCATGTTCCCTTGCGCACACGTTACATTACCAATAAAAACTGCCCTTGTATTACTCGGTCTGTCAAATTAGCACTTAAAAAACGGAACAGAGCTTACAGCAAGTGGAAGCGGCATACCAATTTATTAAACTGGGAGGAATATAAAAAAGCCAGGATTGAAGCTACAAATTCTGTAAGAGTTTACAAAAAGTTGTACTTTATGTCAAAATTAAATCCAAATTTACCATCTAAACAGTTGTGGAAAAACCAGAAGAGCTTCGGTGTATATAATAAAGAAACCGAACCGTGTGATATTAACCCAAACTTGCTAAATGATTATTTCGTTACTAATTCTACATCTACGGCCTCCTTTATATCTGCGTATGTTGATGAACCTTTCAGTATGTGTGCCTATGAGTTTCAATTTAGCACAGTGAGTGAAATGGACATAGCACGTTGTATTAACAAAATTAAATCAAACGCCACTGGTGTTAATGGCATCAGCATTGAATTTATTAAATATATTTTACCTTATGTACTGAGTCCACTTGCACATATTATAAATCACTGTTTTACTACTTCCAGGTATCCTAATCTGTGGAAAGTAGCAACTGCGAAAAAAACCAATGCTTGCGGACCATCCGATTTCCGTCCAATAAGCTTATTGTCCTCGTAGTCCAAAATATGCGAGCACCTCATGGCTGAACAAATTATCTACTATATAAATACTTTTGACCTAATACATAATTTGCAGTCGGGCTTCCGACCTGGACATAGCTGTTCCTCTGCTGTGGTAAAAATCTTGGATGACATTAGAGTGCCATATGACATGAGCCATTTGAGCGTACTCTGCCTGTTAGACTTTTCTAAAGCGTTTGACACCGTGAACCATTTTTTACTGTGTAGAAAACTCATGCATAACTTTGGTTTTTCTGATACGTCTGTTCGTTTCATGTTTAGCTATTTAAATGGCAGGTTTCAAAGAGTAAGGGTAAAAAACAATTTCTCGTCTTTTAAAGTTACCACAAGTGGAGTTCCGCAAGGCTCAGTTCTTGGCCCAATTCTGTTTACCATGTTCATAAATGATATTTTTAGAACATGCAATCATGTAACCATGCATGCTTACGCTGATGACCTGCAGTTGTATATGTCCAGACCCAATTGTCTCTCTGAAGATTTATGTGCAAGAGTTAACGAAGATTTAAATTTGGTGGCAAATTGGGCCAAAGCTAATATGCTGGAATTGAACCCTCTTAAATCGTATGTGTTACCGATTTCACAAACACCTTATATGAATCTCGATGTTCCCCTTATTTTCCTAAATGGCGTTGAGCTAAAATTTGTAAGAAAGGCTACTAATCTCAGCTACCAAATAAACTCGTCGTTGTCCTGTGAAGATCATGTAAACTCCTGGGTTAGTAAAATTTATTATGTTCTCAGAAATCTTCGGATGACTGCTGCGTTCGTACCTGTTGAAACTAGAAAGAAGCTTGTCTTACAGCTGTTATTGCCAATATTTTCTTATGCGGAAGTCGTTTATAGCAAACTTGACTCGAGATCTATGCACAAAATTCAAGTTGCATTTAACAACTCTACACGCTATGTTTATGGTCTTCGGAGGTATGAGCATATATAACACCTTTTAATAAACAGTTATTAGGCCGTAACTTGCTCAGCTATCTTGAAGCAAGAAATTGCATTTTCTTACATAAGGTCATCCACTCTCGTTGTCCAAGATATCTATTTGAGAAGATAACGTTTTGTAGATCAAACAGAAGCATGAACCTTGTTATTCCGAGGCATAACTACCTAAACTCTAGCCGATTGTTTTTCGTTAGTGCCATAAGACTATGGGATTCACTTCCAAGAAACATTAAAACAATTTCCAACCCTAAGCACTTTAAGCATTTAATCTTCACCTATTTCTCTTAACTCTATCTCTCCCGTTTCTGATCTTGTTATCCTTTACTAAAACTTAAATTAATTTTTAATTACTTTCTTAAAATTTTTTCCTTTCAATATAAATTTTTTGGCATTATTATCTTAATAATTTTTATATATATTTGAAACAGTTTTCTTTTGTATTTTTATCCTCGAATAATTGATTTGTATTCCGTTTTATATGATGACTCAGTAAAATAATCTAAAATTTTTTTAATTAATATATTTATAATTACTTTAGTAATTATAGTAATAGTTTATTATAGTTTATTTAATTAGTTGTTATCTATTTTTATATGCGGCATGTAAAAGATTTAAGTCTTAAATGTCAACAATTTGTCTAAATAAATAATAATGAAAAAACTATTTCCAATACTCCTCCTTAAATTCCAATATTTAATTTTGTTTTTCAATATTATAAAATTAACCAATCATATTTTACTTTGCATTGTCGCATTCTTTCTTCCCCTCAAAATATTAATTTAAAATAGCCAATATAATCAATGGACAAAATTCATACCCTTGACTTTAAAAGAGTCAACGGCTAAGTTCAATTTAACGCTTGTTGTTGTTGCATTATGTTTTCGTGCAATAAGTGTGTGTAACTTAATGCTCGCTGTCGAGTTCATGCTTATGCAGCAACTAGCGGAAGAAAACGAAAAGGGATGCTAAGTGCATTGAACATGAATTCGAGATTCTTGGGAATTAAGAATATAATTGTTTACTTTAACATTCTATGGAAAATTTTTGGGATTTTATTTGACAATAAATTATTGATTTTATTGTTTTAGTTGGTGGTTTAGATTTTTGTTTTGTTTACATAGTTTGTATTTTGTTTATTAATAAGAAAGAATGAAGTTAAATATCGACTTCTTTTAGTTAATGGTAATAGTGACTTTTAAGAGTACACTACACCCTAACCCTTAAGCGAAAATTTACTTGCAAAAAAGGAAAAAGGTTTCTTTACTTAAAAAGGTTATTTATGTAATATAATATGATCATTTTTATAGTATCTTTAAATAGTTGTTATTTTACAATAATATAAAATGTGTAGTCTTAAGATTATTTATGTTTAAATTATTTGTTTAGTGGTAAATAAGGGTAATATAAATACTAATACGAAAAACTTATATGATAATGGCCAATGTTCTAAATCATGATATTAATGTATTTAATACTAACATTTTGTTTTTAATATTTATATCAGTAGTTCTAAAAAATTCATTAAAGTTATTTATAGAGTCTTAATATTTTGAAATAATTTGTATTATTTATACATAAAATATTTACATATTTTTAATTTTAGTTATGTTATAAATTTCTTTAACATATTATGGAATTTCTTATGTTTATTATTTATATCAATAATGGAGTTCACTCCTTCTCTAAGTATTATTTTATATGGTCCGTGATATGGACTTTGACTTTTCTTTCTACTTTCAAGTTTAACTAATACTAAATCTCCTTCTTGGAATGGAAATTGGATATATTTACATTCTTGTCATAATTGATTTTTCTTTTTTCTTTTACCATTTTAATAATATTCTTTGCTTTTTTACTAGAGATTTTTAATCTAACTTTTAATTCGTTTGCATAGTCATCTGTGTTGTAGACTTTACTGTTATCTTTTGTTAAAACGCCTGGCGGAGTTGGTAATTTACCAAAAACTAATTCAAAAGGTGAGTAACCAGTGTCTATATGTGGAGTCGTGTTATATGCAAATGTGTAGTACGAAATCCATTTATCCCATTCGCCATCATCTGCGAAAGAAAGTAGATACTCATTGATAACTCTGTGGTTTCTTTCAAGTGCTCCTATTGATTCGTGATGGTAAGGTGCTGAAAAGATTTGTTCTCTTTTTAACAAGTTGCACACATTTCTTAATAGTTCGATTGTAAACTCAGTTCCTCTATCAGACTTTAAAACAACCGTATTTTAAGATTAATTGCTCCACCAATGTTGTTGCAATCGACTTTGCGTCTTTTGTTTCAATTGGGTAAGCAATGAGTATGTATCGGTAAGGGGCATGTCACACTAGCGCTGACACGGACAAATTTGTTGTTGTTTTCGCGGGTAAAATAAGAAACTGGAAATTGAGAGAGCTTATTTTACCCGTGAAAACAACAACAAATTTGTCCGTGTCCACTACGTGTGACATGCACCTAACCGTTTGAAATTCTAAGCGGTCCCACTGTGTCTATAGAAATTGTTTCCAAACTAGTCGTTGGAGTGTCTGTTATGGTAATTTTTTCTTTTACATGTTTTGTTTGTTTATTTCGAGCGCAATGTTCACATTTATTAATGTAAGTTTTCACCATCTGTCGCATATGCTTCCATACATAGCGTTGTTTTAATTTCAGTATGGTTTTTCTAATTCCTAAATGTCCGCCTTGTGGTGAATCATGGAAGTCTGTAATTAATTTATTTTGCATGGGGTTTTATAAATTAATATTTTTAGCGATTTTCTTAATTTTTGTTTCATTTCTTGCTGCAGCTTGTTAAATAAATTCTTAAAT
The DNA here is from genome assembly GCA_963920525.1 of Dichetophora obliterata. Taxonomy (NCBI): domain Eukaryota; kingdom Metazoa; phylum Arthropoda; class Insecta; order Diptera; family Sciomyzidae; genus Dichetophora; species Dichetophora obliterata. The sequence continues at coordinate 154,917,489 of OY986437.1, read as the reverse complement.
TCTTTTTTATCCATGGATTTAAATATTATATCTTCATCTAGCGCTAGTTCTTTTCTATTTAATTTATTCATTTTAGATACTAATTTCTTCAGGATCGGCTCTAGAGTCGCTGAATTATCATTAGATCTTGCATGCATATTATTACTTTGATTTATTTTTAATGATAGCTTCATCGAGTTCGAATCTGGATTCGTCGATTTATCGCTACATCGCACGTGCACAATATTATTTATAATCTGGATACTAGTATCATTTTTATTTATATCGCTTAATTCAAATTTTAATTTTTTTTATATTTTTGACGTCAGTAATGGATGTGCAATCCCAAATAATAAGATCGCGAGGCTCCTGTTGAGATGTGCATTTCTCCTTTGCAAGTTCTTCTTGCTTTTTAATATTTCCCCGTGTTATTACCATCCCTTTAATTTGTTTGCTCGTTTCTTCAGTTGGTATCATGGTTGGTTGGTTGGTTTAGATGGTGATTCTACATGCAAGTAGGATCCAAGTAGCTCTAGTGAGCCGTTTTGATACCATAACCTCGTGTTTCTGTTGGTTGACTGGGCAGCGCACTGTTAGGTTATAACCATCCGGTGCGATTGATGAACGTTAGGAGATTGTTGATTTTTGTTGTTGAGAGTTCCTCTAGGTTGCTGAGGAAGGGCCTGCCAAGCGTTGCTAGTCTGGACCTGGCCAGGGCCGGGCAGGTGCACAGAAAGTGTGTTAGTGTTTCTTTTTCATTTGGGTCATCGCAGCTGCGACAGTGGGTGTTGAAAGGTAGTCCGATTCTCTCGGCATGAACTCCGATGCACCAGTGACCCGTAATAATAGCCGTTAATCTGGCTATGTCGCTCCGGGGCTTTGATAGCAACTGTTGAGTTCTGCCTATATTGTAGAGGGGCCATATTTTTCTTGATGTGCTGTAGGTTGGTAGTTCTCTCCATCTACGACCGGCTAAGGTTAAGTAGTAAGAACGAATTCCTCCCTTGACTGTGTTCAGTGGAACTTCGACTGGTTCCGCTCTGGAAACGTCAAGGGAAGAACCCCGCCTGGCCAATTCATCCGCCTTTTCATTACCATAAATGTTCCTATGGCCGGGAACCCAGATTATGGTAATGCTAAGTTGGTGACTTAGCCGGGCCAGTTCATCCTTACACTGCCTTACCAGTTTGGAGTTGGTACTGATCGCAGCTAAAGATTTAACGGCAGCTTGGCTATCCGTCAGAATAGCTGCGTTAAGGTGGTTGGTATTAGCACTCCTTAAGGTGCGACAAGCTTCTCTTATCGCAAAAAGCTCGGCCTGAAAGACGCTGGCTGAGTTTGGTAGACGAAACGAGTCCGCCACCCCCAGTTTCTCAGAGTATATGCCCGCTCCCACTCCGCACTCCATCTTGGAGCCATCCGTGTAAAAGGACGCATCGAAGGCTAGATCAATTCCCCCATTGCGCCATTCCACCCTGGTGGGAAACTTGGTTGTAAAGGATTTCGTGAAGTCGAGTTTGGGGGTGTCGTAGTCCGTTTTTCCAGGAAGCAGTTCCCGAGGTAGCGGATTAAGAATGTTGCTGTGTCCATATGGTCTATTTCGCCAGTTGTACGACTCTCTGAGTCTGACTGCACTGTTTGTTGCGGTAAGCTTAATGTGTAAATCTATGGGGAGTAAATGTGTCAGGACATTAAGTGCATCAGTGGGGCATGAGCGGATACCCCCCGTGATACCTACGCATGCGGATCGCTGGATCCGAGCTAGTTTAGTTGTGTTGTATGCTTTATTCAGTGCAGGCCACCATACTAGTGAACCATACGCCAAGATGGGTCGCACTACTGCTGTGTATAGCCATAAGAGCATTTTTGGTTGAAGACCCCATTTTCTACCAAAGGTTTTTTTGCAGGCGTAGAAGGCTATACAGGCCTTCTTGACCCTTTGTTCGATGTTAGTTTTCCAGCTTAGCTTAGGATCCAGAATGACACCTAGGTATTTTGCGCTACTGGATAGTGTAAGACGTTGGTTATTGAGCTTTGGAAGGACAAATTGTGGCGCTTTGGTTTTTGTGGTGAATAACATCAGTTCCGTCTTGCTAGGGTTAACTCCTAGGCCGCACCTGGCAGCCCAGACACTGAGTTTTCCCAAAGCAACCTCCATTAGCTCACTGAGCGTAGAGGGGAACAGTCCTGACACCATAACAACCACGTCATCCGCATAAGCCACCACTTTGACCCCATTGCAATTTAGTGTATTAAGAAATTCATTCATGGCGATGAGCCAGAGTAGGGGGGAGATTACTCCTCCTTGCGGAGTACCCCTACTGACAAATCTTGTGAGTTGGCAGCCATCCAGGTCTGCCTGGATTATTCTGTTTCTGAGCATTGAGACTATCCAGTTTCTCACCGGTGCTTGTACGCCAAGGTTGATAAGAGAATCAAAAATGGCCCTAGTATGAATATTGTTAAAAGCCCCTTCAATGTCTAAGAAGGCCGCAAGAGTGTATTGTTTAAAGTATATTGATCTTTCAATGGTGGAATTAACCTCGTGTAGGGCGGTATCTGTAGATCTGCCCTTGAGGTATGCGTGTTGGGCGTTGGATATGTTAGCTCCCTTTAGAACGTCCCTGAGATGAATATCCAGTACACGCTCTAGGGTTTTCAGTGCGAATGATGTGAGGCTTATTGGTCTAAAATCCTTGGCTGATTCGTGACCTCTCCTCCCAGCTTTGGGTATAAATATTACCTTAACTCTTCTCCAGCTCCTTGGAGTGTAGTTAAGGCAAAGACACTTAGTGAAGATAGAGATTAGAATAGGTGCAACTACATCTTGTATTTTCTGCAACATTATTGGAAGTATGCCATCGGGACCTGGGGATTTGTATGGAGAGAAGCTGCTTAAGGCCCAGATAACCCTTTCCATTGAGATAAAGGAGCCAGTCGGAACCGCCGCAGTTGCCTCAGGTGATTCTATACCTAAGTTCTCATTGCAGTTGCTCCTGCAGCCGGGAAAGTGTGTGTTGAGTAAGTGTTCCAGGGATTCATTGGTAGATTCTGTCCACGTACCATCGTCTTTCCGAATGAAAGATGGACTGGTGCTTTCTTTGGATAGAATTTTGCTTAGTCTTGCCGATTCTTTTATATTGTCGATCGATTGGGTGTATTCCTGCCAAGAATGCTTTTTCGCGTCTCGAATTGCTTTCTTGTAGGTTTTGAGGATGTCTCTGTATGGTTGCCAAAGACACTGTCTCTGTCACGAGTTGAAAGTTTTCCTAAGGTCGGATAAATCTTTGCTCCACCACGAAGGAAGAGATTTCTTCTTGCCCCTGCTAATGGGACATGAGACTCTAAAGGCAACCTGCGTGGTTTGCTCTAGGGCCTCCACTGAAGAGTCTAACTCCTCCGCAGTTGAGATTTGCTTGTAGGCTAAAGAACGGATTTTTGGGCGAGCCACTTTGGCAAATTTGGCCCAGTCAGTACGTTTGGGGTTACGAAATGGAAGAGGGGCCCCTGTTTCAAGACTCAAATCAAAGAGGATCAAGCTGTGATCCGAGAAGGAACTTTTGCTCGAAACTCTCCAATTGACTACTTTTAGAGACTCGTTTTCTGATAGAAGGGTAATATCCAAGACCTCACTCCAACCTGTGAAGTTGTCAGTACTTGGAAAGGTGAAAGTAGGTGTATTTCCTTTATTGCATATGTTTAAGTTAGAGTTAATTATAAAGTCGAATAAAAACTCACCTCTAGTGTTTATCTCAGAGCTGCCCCATAGTGTGTGTCTCGCATTGGCATCGCAGCCCAAAATTGTGGTGGTGTTGTCCAGCATTGCCGTAGCCACTAACCGCTCCACCTCGTCTGGAGGAGCTTCCCTGTCGTGGCCCATATAGGCTGAGGCTATGAATAGATTGTTGGCGCCCTCCAGTTTGACAACTGTCAGGTCTGAAGAGCTAAGGTTAGGGAGAAGAAATAAGTGTATGTGCTTTTTGGCTACAATGCAAGTTCTTGGTTTACCTGCTGTTCTCTTGTAGTAGATGTTGTTGTGGTTGTTCTGGAACCCTTTTATTGCTGAGTCTCTGACCCAGGGTTCCTGTATAATGGCCACGTCGATACCATCCTCCATCATGAGGATGGCCAGATTATCAGCAGCACATCTGGCGTGCTGCAGGTTAACCTGTATTACCGATAGTGGCATTACGTGGCTGGTGGTTGTTGTGGCTGCTGCGTGGAAGGCACCGTCGGATCCTCGATTGTAAGGGAATCGAGGATATCATCGATGCTGACGCCTTCTTCCGCGGATGGGTCTTTAAAGATCTTTAGTTTGGCACGACGGATGCCAAACCTAAGGGTGTTGCCCGCTTTCTCCAGAGCACCCAGGCACTCGTCTGAGATAAGCAGTAGGAAGGTCATACTGTTACGCTGGGGGTCCTCAGACTTTATGACGGCCCAGTCGTTCATGGGAATGTCTGGGTTGTGCAGTTGGAGGATTTCGATGAGCTTGCTTTTCTCAAGCTTCATCTTAGGCAACCAAATGCGAGCACGAGGTCTCCTCGGAATATCCCTAGCCGGGATTAGCTTAAGGCTTAAGCCGTCCCATGCGTCCCTGATCTTAGAGACGCACTCGCTTAGGAATTCTTTGGAGAACTGATCCTCGCATTTGATGACCCGGAATCCTCGCACTACATCCGCAGATTCGAAAGATGGAAGCGCACCACCCTTGTTGCCGAGAAGATGCTCAATGACCATCTCGGACAACTTGGCTTCGATGTTGCCCCACTCTTCCGAAATCCGCTTGTGGCTGTTTGTGTTCGCGTCAATCAGCGCCACCTGTAGGTGATCCCTGGCCACCTCACTAAAGGCGCGCTGGCTGGTTGTCGGTTGCTCAGCCACGGTTGACTTGCCGCTGACCTTTGCCCTCTTCGCAACGTTGTCGATCACGTCTTGCGATCGATTTCGCTTTGAATTGGCTGCGTCATCAGGCTGAGTAGCCTGGTACTTCAGGTACTCATCAATCGTAGCCTCGCATTTTTGTTTGTCTTCCACGTCGCGCTCCTGAACCGTACCCTGCTCCGCATTCTTGTCTATCTTGGCAAGAATGAACAGAGCCTTGGTATATTTCGCTTTCAGTAGCGCGCCGTGGGATTTCCTGCTCTTCGGACCACTATGGCTGGTGGTCACATTGGAGCAGGATGTGGATGGTTTTGTCGAGCCACTGTGGCTGGTGGTCTCGGGTGTGGTAATTAATGTTTGACTAGAAGGCCCAGGTGTACTATGGCTGGTACTCCCTGTGCCTTCAACGATTGTCTCCTGACTGGAGGCAAGCAGTTCATCTTCTGTGCTATCCCCTAGCACTGCGGGTTGGTTTTTTGTTTTGTTTGTTGTAATCATCTTTTTCTTACGCCCCCTTTGCCACCGGAGCAGCGCGGGAGGCTATGAGGTTAGAGGGGAAAGAAAAGGTCGGCCATGGCGAGCCCCAATACCATGGTAAGGCCAGTTTTTCTCTCTGGTTCGGCCAGGTCAGAGAGGGGATACGCTAGAATACAGCACAGAATACCCTTGGCTGCAAACTTAAAACTCGGTGGGCGCCATCCCTCGACCCCGGAGTTAAGGGTGGGATAAGTTTTAGTTCATTGCCTCACAACAACCTGTACGACATGGGTGGCGCTATCAGGAACCAAGGCTCCCTGGAGCCCGCTGTGCTGCAATTTAAGCCCCTACACCACGACAAGGTAGCTATCCCAAATTAGTAGAGGGTTGGTATCATAGTTTTTAAAATATCCGAATCTGTCTTTATTCGTGATAAAGCATCTGCATTTGTATTAATTTTTCCTTGTTTGAAAACTAAAGTGAAATTATAATCAGATAAGTCTAGTCTGATTCTTGTCATTTTTGATGACGGGTTTTTGTGTGAAAAAAGTGAAACTAGGGGTCTATGGTCTGTGACCACAATAAATTTCTGTCCGTAAAGATAGGGTTAAATAAAAGGGATTCCCCAATGTATTGCTAGAAGTTCTTTCTCAATGATGGGTTTATTGATATCATGTTTTTGTAGAGATTTACTTGCGTATGATATCGGTAGATTTTCTCCTATTTCGCCTTGAGATAATACTGTTCCAAGGGCAAAATTCGAAGCGTCTGTCGTTAAGATAAATGGTTTTGAAAAGTCGGGGTACTGTAGGATAGGTGGTTCTATTAATTTCTGTTTTAAAGCTTCAAAAGAAGATTGACATTCTTCCGTCCACTTGAAAAGTTGATTTTTCTTTAGTAATGTACTTAAACATTGTGCCGTTTTTGCAAAGTCTTGTATAAATCGTCTATAGTAGTTACAAAAAGCTACAAATCTTCCCACGTCATCTGCGTTTTTTGGTATAGGATAATTTCTAATTGATTCAAATTTGGCAGGGTCTGTTTTTATACCTTGTTGTGTAATTAAATGTCCCAAATAAACTACTTCTGGTCTTAAAAATTTACATTTGGCTGCATTTAATTTGAGGTTGTATTTAGATAGTCTTTCGAAAAATTTTATTAAATTGTTATTGTGGTGTTGAAGACTGCATCCAAATGCTATTATGTCATCGACATACAAGAATGCTTCAGAGCTTAAACCTGTAAGTGCCAAAGTCAGCATTCTTTGAAAACTATTTGAGGATATAGTTAATTCAAAGGATAATCTTTTGAAATGGTAATGGCCATCATTTGTCGAGAAAGCAGGAGAAAGGTCTTGCATTTTTATCTAATGGAATTTGATGAAAAGAGCTTGTCATGTCAAGTGATGAAAAATACTTTGCTCTACCTAATTTGTCCAAAACGTCACCCATTCTAGTCAATGGAAATTTGTCGTTTGTTCTTGTAAAACTTTTTTTAATCTTTGTCGGTCTCGTGATTTTGTTTAATATAGAAATAATTTGAAAGTGGTTCTATTTTTGGTGTTAGTTTCTTTATTTTTACTTCTGTTTCATTTGAGTTTAATATTCTGACGTGACATTTTCCGTTAGCTGGTATTATTGAATTAGCTAAAAATACTCCTTTTTGGATTTCTTCGCTTAATACTACGCTATCTTGATTTATGTTGAAATAAATGGGTTGTATAATTTCTGTGCGTGGTGGTATGCGTATTATGTCGTATGTGTTTTTATTGAAATATAGTGGTGTAATTATGTCTGTGTCTTTTAATGTAAGTGTCAAAGTTTGTGTTTCGTAGTCAATTTCGCACATGTGTTTTGATAGAAAATCCCTACCTAAAATACCGTCAGTCTGTATAGGAAAATCGTTATCTACTACTTGAAAAGTGTGAGGTAAAAAGTATGAGTTAAAATTTAGTTCTAATATTGTTGCTCCTAAAGTAAAAGTTTCCTCGTCTGTTATTCCTGATAGTTTACATCTTTTGTCAGTGTTAATTTCTATGTCTATGTTTTCAATTTTGCAGATTGAAATATCTGCACCCGTATCTATTAAGAATTTAAAATTTCTTTTCAAGTTATTACATTTTACAATTATGTAATTGGTCGTGTTATCCCATATTGTATATATGTTTAATTTCGCTGTCCCGGATGATCTTCTATCATGATCTCCGAGCGATCTTCGTTTCCCTGGTCATCATTGCTGAAAACATACATTCTGTTATTATTTTGATTTCTATTGCTGAAATTTCTGTGTTGATTGTTATTGTTAGTAAAACGTCGTTGTGCGTTTTGGTTGTTATTGAAATTATTTCTTCTATTATTGTCGTTGTTAATGTTTCTGTTATTAATTCTGTTATTGTAATTGCTAAACATGTTGTTGTTTTGTCTGTTTCCGTTGTAGTAAGTGGTTCGTTGCAAAAAATTTGAGTTCTGTTGCCTTATGTTATTGTTTCTGTTGTCTTGCTGTCTTCTATACTGATTGTTATAATTGCTGTTTATTTGTCGTCTGTTGTATGAATTGTTGTTTGTTTTGAAATACATTAAATGATTGCTTGTTTTTACGTTTTTCTCTAATTCTAGAGCTAAATTTGTTGCTTCTGTTAAAGTTTTCGGTTGTGCTGCAAATATTGTATTTTTAAGGTCGTCGTTTAGTCCGTTCTTAAAGATTGTAAGTGCATAAGATTCGTTCATCTTCATGATCAAATTTCTTTGTTCATCATTAGCTTCAGGTCTTAAATCACTGATCTGTAAATTATTTAGTTCAGACGTTAAATTTAATAGTTTGTCTTTAAAATTAATTACTGTGTTATTCCGTTGTGTCAATGCTGAAAGTTGTGTGTGTATTTGTGTAGTAGTTAAGTTGCTTTTGTATGAATTGGTAAGTGCTTCTTAAAGGTCTCTATCCAGCTCTCAAGTAATTACTCAAGAAAAAAGTTACTTAAGTTTCTTGAGTGTATAAAAGTAGTAGACAAGTAATTTTGACGGCGAGAGTTTTGACAGTTCCAGCATTGTATCAGTTTGTATCGCAAATTTACTCTGATTTGTTTTCATCAAACATTGAAATAAATTTGTTGCAATAAATATTGAAATAATTCATTAAATGAGTAATGGCTGAATTGCAAAGATAAGTAATAGAGAAAAGCGTTTGTTTACATTTTATTACATTTTGTTTACATGTTGGCAGACCGCTTCTTCCGGACAGCTTTCGACCGCTTCTCGGAAGACATCTGCCCCTCAAAATTGACTGCCTCTTCTTCTCCCTCCGTAGAAATGTTCATGTGCATGTCTAAAATATTCTATTATTAATTTTAAATCAATTAATCAATGATATCAATAAAATTATTTACCTTTGAATGTTGGTTGCCAAAATTTTACTTGAAGTAATAATATAACTTGCATATATTTCTTGACATTCACAGTGTTACCGTTGTCACTTTTCAATGAAAAAAAAGTAGTAAGAACAGAAAATTTTTCTTACGAGCTGGATTCTCTTTCAAGTAATTTTGACAAGGAAAAATTACTTTTCGATTACTTTTCAGATTTATGTATGAAAATAATTTACTTGAGAGCTGGAAACAGGCCTTAAAGTTTAATGAAAGTATCTATGTTTTTTATGTATCCTAATGTTGTTTTTCATTGGAATTCAATTTAACGTTGACAACAATATTTATTAGTTTCTTCTTGTTTTCCGTTGTTAAGTTCCGTCTATTAATTCTACTATTGTTAAGAATGCATTGAGTTTTTTATAATTTCCGTTGAAAACTGGAACGGTTTTTAAAAATAATTCAATGTTAAAGTCAGACATGATTTCTTTCTTTTCTGTCGAATGTTTTAACAAAAGATTTTTAGTTTCATTTAATAGTATATGGAATCGTTCACTCAATTGATATGCTTTCTTTCTTTTTAACTGTTGAACTATGCTTAAAAACCATACTTCATATTTAAATATTTTAATTTTAATTGAACAGTCTCCTCGCTGTAATTACGACTGGAGCATTTATTTGTATTTGTTTTATTCTTACTTATTTTGTACAAAATTTCTTTTAATTTTTCTTAATAGTATGTTTAAAAATTTCTAATGTTTACTATAATTTTTGATTTTTGGCCAAATGACTTCGTATATATGTATAAAAATTTAAATTTTTTATTTTTTTAGTTTTACAAAATAATAAATAATGAAATAAAATAGTTTCAAAGTAAGAATTTAAATATTAAAATTTTGTAATTTCGTGATTCTGCTCATGTTGAAGTGTTCAAATTTTAAACGAACTCGTTTCGCGTTTGTGTGGTTTGCCAATGCTTGTGGCGTTCGTTGCATCGTCAGCACGTCTGTAGTAGTTAATAGTTTGTAGGCACCCATGTTGTAAGAAAATCGACTCGACTGGTATTATGTGGTCTATTTCTTTTCTGGGTCAAAATAATCCAAGGAAGTTGGCATGTATTTTTCATCTTCTTTGTTTATTGAATGCTTCGCAATTCAATTATTCCACAACACATTGGAAAATGGAGTTGAAATTGCTGTCCAAGAAAAAATCTTAAATTTCTGCAAAGCTCGTAAAAAAATTCCAGTTAAGTAGTGGGCATGATCGCCATGTAGTGTTATAAAAATATGTAGAATTGAATGTTTTGTAATGCTACATCTATTTTAAATGTTATATTTGATTTGCCTAAGTATTTTTTTTAGTTATTTCGATGAATGCATCGAAATGAACTTTGGTGTATTATAGCACACCGTGCTGCTGTAGTGTATGGCAAGAATGCCGAACTGTTTTGATATTCTTAATAAAAACTCTGGCTTTCGCCGCTGTAGTCGTGACTAAGAATCTGCTTTATTTTAAAAAATGTTCTGATTTATAAAGTAATTTTACCAGTATTTTTCTTAAAAATATCTTAACACTATTTCCAATACTCCTCCTTAAATTCAGATATTTAATTTGGTTTTTCAATATAATAAAATTAACCAATCATATGTTACTTTGCATTGTCGCATTCTCTCTTCTCCTCAAAATATTAATTTAAAATAGCCTATATAATCGATGGACAAAATTCATAGCCTTGACTTTAAAAGAGTCAACGGCTAAGTTCAATTTAACGATTCTTGTTGTTGCATTATGTTTTCGTGCAATAAGTGTATGTAACTTAATGCTCGCTGTCGCGTTCATGCTTATGCAGCAACTAGCGGAAGAAAACGAAAAGGGGTGCTAAGTGCATTGAACATGAATTTGAGATTCTTGGGTATTAAGAATATAATTAATTGTTTACTTTAACATTCTGTGGAAAATTTTTGGGATTTTATTTGAAAATAAATTATTGATTTTATTGTTTTAGTTGGTTGTTTAGATTTTTGTTTTGTTTACTTATTTTGTACTTTGTTTGTTAATAAGAAAGAATGAAGTTAAATAGCGACTTCTTTTAGTTGGTGGTAATAGTGACTTTTAAGAGTACACTACAATAGCTCTAATGTGCTGAGTGCGATTTCTGTTTGCAAAGTGATCATTATTAAATCTGTTACGATTGCGGTTGTTGACGATTACTTTGGTGACCCCTGAAATTGTTACGGTTATTGACATTATTATATTGGTGACTGCTGAAATTGTTACGGTTGTTGACATTTTTATTTTGGTGTCTGTTGGAATTATTGCGGTTATTGACATTTTGATAGTTTTGGTTTTGTCTCTGGTAGGTGTTGTTTTAATTGTTGCTATATTGGTTGTTATTAAGTCTGTTGTCTCTATTGTTGTTGTAATTGTTTCTATGGTAGCTATAGTTTGGTCTGTGGTCCATATTTTTATAATATAGTATTGAGGCTTTGTTGCTTTTTTCCAGCTCAAGCGCAAGATTTACTGCTTGTGTAAGTGATTTTGGTTGTGCAGCAAATATTGTTTGTTTTAAATCTTCTATAAGTCCATTTTTGAATATGTTTAAAGCATATGATTCGTTTATTTTAATTAATCCTATTTTTTAGTTTGTGTTGCTGTAGTACCTAGGTTGTCAATTTGTAGTTTATTGAGTTCTGATATCAGTGTTACTAGTCTTTCTTAGTAGTTTTCTACTGATTTTTTACCCAGGTTAAGGTTTGTCAAGGATGTATAAATTTGGGTTATCGTTTTTATGTTATTATATCGTGTTTTAAGTTGGGTCGTTAATTCAGATAAATTTGTTGGTTCTGTTATAATTGATGTCTTTACATTTTGACTTTTACATGAAAAAGAACTCTAATAATTGTGATTTTCCACCTGATGATAAAGTATCATTTATTATTTCTATTATTTTTAAGAAACTATCTAATTCTTTGTGATCTCCCGTGATCAAAGTTATGGCTTTTAGGGCCGTGTCTATGTTGAATTCTGCCATCTTAACCTTTTTGATTGAGTTTAAAGATTCTATTAATTTTTTTTTTAATATGTATATATTTATTTCTGGCTTCTGTTTTAATGCCTACTGTTTCATCCTCATCTAAATCTAGTTGCTCTAATAAATAATTTATTCTCGAATTAATTTCTTCAATTTCTCGAATTAATTTCTTCAATTTCTTCTAATTTTGCGTCTAAAGTATCCTTTTTGTATTGTCTGTTTCTAGTTTTTTTTTTAAATTTGTTAGTATTTTATCTAAGTTGTGTATTTGTTTTTGTATTCTTTCCATCTGAAATATTTAAGTTCCAAATTAAATTTTGTGTGATAAATAGATGATCTTAACTACTTCAGAAAATCTATTGGGAAAATCTTTTTTATTTATTTTTTTTTTATAGTGAGAACTTAAAATATTTAAACATTTGTGATAGTATTTGTACGTGTATATTTATGAACGTATTTCTTAAAATAATTATTGATTTTATATAATACATATATAATTAATATTACAAATATAATTGTTATTGTTGTGACCGGTATTGTAATTAGTTGCTGTTGTGTATTGCTGTTGTTTATGTTGTCATTTATTATGACTTCTTCTTTAGAATTAGTTTTACCCATGTTGAATAGTGAGCCCGTTGTAGCTAGTATGATTCCCATCAATTGGTAATTTATTTTTGTTCATTAGGTTCTTCTGTGCTTTTGCTTGTTGTATTAGGGTCCTCTTTAGTTTCTGGTCTGTTGTGATTGCGATGACTCGGTATAACTCTGCCAGTTTTTGTCTGGACTTTACTTTCCTTCCTGCTCGGCTTTTTGGCTTGGTTGATGCCGCTTCTCTATAAGTGTTTAACGTTTTTTGGTGTGCCTGTTGGCGTTTTCTGTAGGCTTCAAGTGATAGAGGTTGTGGGCCTGCGTTTTTTTGTGTCGCTTTATATGCAGGTGCGTTGATTGCTTTTCCGGTTATAGATACTGATACGTATGGTATTTGTTGCTGTTTATTGGTATCAATCAATTTTTCGATATCCTCCGCGTATTTCTCCCATTTTTTAAATATCTTGTCAATCTTATTTTTCTCCATCTAATGGTTCAAATGTAGTTTACTAGGATTGTTTGCCCGATCGTTTACTAGGGTTGTTTTGCAGGGTCGTTTGCAAGATCTTTTTCAGGGTCGTTTGCAGGATCGCCATGTAGGGATATTTATAAGAGCTGTTTCCTATTGTTGGCTAATTCCAGCGAGCCACGCTATATTATTGTGTTGGCCACCAGGCCGCACTTATTGATTTAATAAACTTGGGCCACCAGGCCGAATTAAAACAATTGAATTTTAATTCTTGTAAGTCTAAATAGACTCTGTCTTTTATTTACAAAGAACTGGGTTATTTATCCCTTTTTTTGTATAACAGTTATTCTTACATTAATATACTTAAATCTACTGTAAAACATATAAGTCGCATTAGTGCGAGTGCGACATAAAATTAACTTAACTTCTTAATGGTGCAGCTTAAAATATGCTTAGTTTATACATATAATTGACTATATTGAGTGACTTCTTAAATTGAGTCACTTTACAGTGATGACAAATAAATGTGGATTACATATGTTGTCGCGGTTAGTAAATATTAAAGTGTAGAGGACACAAGTGTGGATTCACTACACTGCTAAGAGAAGATTTTATGGTGAAAAATACAAATTCAGTTGACTCAAAAAAGATATGGAAAGAAATCCGTGAAATTGGAGTAGGTAAGAACTTGTCTGCTGTAAGTGATGCTATCGATGTAAATAAATTAAACCAAAATTTTGTTAACCGCTTCTCAATGCATATAGTTAATGAAAATATTTGCGCAAATTCAAATGGTTCTTCGCCCTCCGTCCTCCGCCCAGGTATAAACTTTTCCTTCCGTTGCGTTGATCAAAATGAGGTACTGTCCAGTCTTTTATCAATAAAATCAAGCGCCGTTGGTTTCGATGAAATTCATCCATTATTTATAAAAATTTTATTACCCGTACTTTTACGATACATAACACATATTTTCAACACAATTCTTACTACTTCTATCTTCCCAAAATACTGGAAAGAAGCTAAAATAGTTCCAATACCAAAATCTCTCAACGAGTATAGACCTGTTGCTATTCTGTCTTACGTGGCCAAGGCTTTTGAAGTAATTCTTTACAATCAAACTAACAAATTTATCTGCGACAATAAGCTGCTAACTAACCGGCAGTCAGGTTTTAGGGCAAAGAGGAGCTGCGTTACAGCTCTAATAGATGTAACTGAAGAGATTAGAGCAGGCTTGGATGATAGAAAAATTAGCTTTTTAATTCTTCTTTTTCATTCTAAGGCCTTCGATGCAGTCAACATGTTTAATTTCTCTCATACAGCAGCAAACCTGTTCAAGTCATATCTTTCTAATAGATATTTGAAGCAGTATTTGTCAATAACACGACATCAGAATTCTTGAAGGTTAACAGGGGAGTACCTCAGGGCTCTGTTCTTGGGCCTGTCCTGTTTTCCATGTATGCTAATGACTTACCCACGGTTCTTCAAAATTGCAAAGTTCATATGTACGCTGACGACGTCCAATTGTATTTAAGCTGTAAACTAGACTGTATTTCTACTATCAACAACGATTTAGCACGCATAACAACTTGGGCAGGCCAAAATGGCTTGTGTCTTAACCCAAAAAAGTCTAACTGCATTATTCTGTATCACGAACAAGCACACCAACGATGAGAAAGACACGAGAAGCAATACTTTTTTCCATACAAAATTGTATTGCTTCTCGTTACTTTCTCATCGTTAGTGTGCTTCTTCGTGATACAGAATAATGCAGTAAGTGTATAGTCATCTCTAAAAAACTAGTCGATGTCTCGGAATTTCCTAAAATTATCTTGAACAACTCCACAATTGACTTCGTTAATTCAGCGAAAAATATTGGAGTTATCTTTAATAGGACTTTGACTTTGACAAAATACAAAAATACAAATATTCACAAGCCAATAATATTGATAAAATTTAATACATTTTGTAAATGATTGCATTTGACCCATTTGCTCCAGATCAATAAAACTAAGTTGTTCTTCATGTAAATATGGAAAACAACAATGAAGTGGGAGGAAATAATAGAAAAAAATAAATGAGTACAATATTGAATTCAGCAAATCTCTTAAATGATTAAAAATTAATAGACCAATATCAATAGAAACACTAGATAAACACCTCAAAATATTAATAACAAATTTTAATGTCATTCGAAGCCTTATGAACGTTCACTATACAAAACTTACAAATGTACACAAAAGCGAAGCTAACAAAATTTTTTTGAGGTTAGGGACAATTTGTTTAGAATTTGCACACAAAGAAAAATAGAACTTAATATTCCAGTATCATTAGAGATAGAGTTAAAATCAGATTACATCTATATAAATAGTTCAGATATTGTGGGGGAGAAATCCGAAAATTTGAATAAAAACGAAAATTTCGCTGGCAAATACGGATCAGAAGATAAGGTAAAGACTATAACAATGTCGCAATCGGTGGTTGAATTTTTAAATATAGCTGCCAGACTCATTCCAGAGTTTGATGGTAAGCCAGAAAATCTATGAAGTTTCATTGATGCAATACATTAAGTGGACTCTATAAAAGAGAATTATGAAGCAACTGCCGTTCACTTAGTAAAAACAAAATTAAAAGGAACGGCTAGGAACCTAATAAGTAATGAAAACACCTTGGTAGTTTTAATTGAAAAATTAGAATCAGCCGTCAAGGGTGAATCAGTAGCAGCTGCAAAAATTAACAATATAAAAAAAACACAAAGTCAGCTTATTCCTATTCCAAAGAGATAGAAGAGCTGACTAAGTAATTGGAAAATGCTTACATTTTCGACGGTTTAACGCCGGAATTGGCAAATAAATACTCGACTGAAGTTGCGGTTAAAGCCATGACAGACAAATAACTGCAACATCAGCGAAGGAAAAATAATTATGAAAGCGGGAACTTTTACTAACATGAATGATGCAGTAACAAAATTTGTTACAAGCTGCACTGAAGCAACAGGGCAGCAAAACACAATTTTAAACTTAAGGGGTCGTAATTTCCCGGTCTATAATTTCCGTGGACGATCCCGTGGTCAATGGAATTATCAAAGCCGAGGACGTGGGCGTGGTAATTACAATAACCGAGGTCAAGATTTCAATTATAATAACAGGCGACCACAAAATTCCCGTGCTAACAGCAGTAGACGATACGAGCGAGTAACACAAGAAGACGCAGAAAACGCGCATTCCCCCAGCACTCAATAGAAAACAAAATAAAAAACAGTAAAATCTACAACATTAATTTAAACTTAACATCTTACATTTAAAAACTAGACTATATGGCATAGGCAAGGGCATAACATATACAATAGGTAAGGTAATGGCAGACCTAAAAATTAAAAACTTACTAATTCCGCACGAATTTTACGTCGTTACTGATAACTTCCCAATTCCATCTGATGGAATAGTAGATTTCGATTTTGTTAAAAAATATAATTGCACACTTGACTACCAAAAAAGTCAAGACCTATTAATCTTAAGACCAAATAACTTTTCTGAAGTTGTAGTACCAAATCTAAACTCACCAAGCATTAATGCAATATCGATACCAGCAAGATCTGAGGTAATCAGACAAATATTCATACAAAGTACGGAAAAAGAAGTGCTAATCCCAAATCAAAAACTTAAAGATGGGATATTTATTGCAAACACAATCGCAACTAGCACAGCAGCATTTATTCGAGTGGTAAATACCACAAACAAACACGCATTAATACAAAAATTACATTATAATACCGAAAGTCTAAACGACTATGAATTTGCATCCATTGAAAACTGTTGAAACAATGACCCATAACAAACAAAAATTACACTTAAATAGTGACAAGCCAACTATAGAATTCCGCACACCCATAAAGCAGAAATAACCAAACAGGTCGACAAACTGGTCAAAGATGTAATAGTAGAACCATCCTCATCCGAGTACAATAGTCCAATACTATTGGTTCCGAAAAAATCCCTACCGAGTAACCCTCAAAAAAGATGTAGACTAGTGGTAGACTACAGGGCTATCAATAAAAAGCTTATCGCAGACAAATTACCGTTACCCAGAATATATGACATTCTGGATCAATTAGGCAAGGCAAAATATTTTTCTTGTCTTGACTTTTTTTTCGGATTCGCCCGGAGGTATGAATCTTCCAAAGATACGTATACCTGACCTATACGCATGCACGATTTACATTCTAGATCCTGCCCGGATCAGCCAGGACAGACAGAATGCACCTACGTACTAAACATACTACCCCCTATTGGCAATTAGGATTTTCCACTAAGCACATTAATTGGCTTTTCAGCAGAATTTAAAAATTTAATATATAACAAACGCGTATTTAAGTATATTTAATTCTCTAAAAATAAGCAACATAGAATTAAATTATAGTTATTATCAATTTAAGGTACCCGAAAAACAATCCTGATTTCAAAAACAATCCAAAACACTAAACTCATTTTAACTGGTTTGCGGCCATTGTCTAACCCAAGGACCTACGTGGAAATGAGATAAATCTCATATCCGCCAAATAAAATCCTAATTAGTTGGATATGCATTTGGGCTAACGCAGGCATAAACTTGTGCGGAAAAGAAATATACTCTGGCACACCAATCCAGGTGATAGTGTGAGTTCAGTCTAATTTCAAATCAGGAAACCACGTGAGCACGTAAATCTCAATTCGATTAAAAATTAAAATATTGAATAATTAAAAAGTAAGTTTTAAAAACGATTCATATTTGATGGTGCTTACTTTATAAAACATAATATCGAGACAAAAAGGAGAAACAGAACAATCTCAATATTACATTATTACACCGATATTACATTGTTATAAAACTGCGTTAGGTATAATAGGATGAAGTTAAATTGATTTGATTATTTAAATGTAATATAATTTTCCGTTTTAAGACGTCTACCGAATCAGAAAAATTAATCATGTTGAAGTTGTCATTGAAATCACTGCACATACATCGTAAAGGTTCATGAAGAGCGTAATTAGAACTGCACTGACTCAACTTGAAAAACAGAAAATGTCTAGTTCCTCTCCTTGGGATGTTAAAATTAAGAGCTGAAATGAGATATTCCGAATTAATCTCGCCACGAAGTAATTTATACAGAAACATGACATTAAGCATCATTCTTCTGCTTCTTAGGGAAAGTAGTAAAATAATTTTAAGGCGTATTTCATACGATGGAAGCATAATATTGGGGTTCCAACGACTATGACGTAAAGCAAAAAGTAAAAACTTTTTGAACGGATTCTATGGCGTCGATGTAGACATTATATTGTGGGTTCCATAACTGATGCATATTCAAGAATTGATCTTACGAGAGAGGTATACAATAATTTAGTAGTAAAGGGATCACTGAATTCTTTAGCCCATCTTTTAATGAAACCAAGGACTCCTCTTGCCTTATTTATCACCATATTAACGTGGAGATTGAAGCGAAGTTTTGAATACATAATAACACCAAGATCGAGAAAACTGGAAACTATTTCTAAGTTAGTGTTATTTATAGTGTAATATATGTTATTAGCAGATCTTCGCGAGAATGTCATTTGCTTACATTTTTTTAAGTTGAGATTTAATATATTTAAGCTACACCAGTCCACAAGTCTATTTAGATCAGATTGTAAAAGATGTCGTTCTTCGGGTGATTTGTAACAAAGAAAAAGTTTCACGTGATCAGAGTACATTAAGACGTTACAGTGTTTTATTACCGAAGAAAGATCATTAATGAATAGTAAAAACAAAACCGGACCAAGATGACTGCCCTGAGGAACTTCAGAAGTGACCGAAATACTTTTTGAAAGAGATTTCTTATATAAAACCTTTTGAGTACGTCTAGATAAATACGAATTTATCCAATTTAATAATGTAACAGGAAACCCAATAAGGTGGAGTTTTTTCAAAAGAAGATTATGATTAATACTTTCGAAAGCTTTGCTAAAGTCCGTATAAATAACATCAGTCTGCAGTCCCAAAGTAAAACCATTTATAACACGCGTAGTAAACTCTAAGAGGTTTGTTGTAGTGGACCTACCCTTCAGAAAACCATGTTGAGAGACAGAAATGGTGGAAGACACGGAGTGGGTTAATTGATCAGTTATGATTTTCTCAAATAACTTATGGATTGCACTCAATTTTGCAATTCCTCAAAAATTCAAATATTAAAAATGTTTGCTAGAGGAGTACACAGGTTTGTAGCACATTGCTTTAAAATACAGCTTGGAATTTTATCAGGGCCGGTCGTAAAAGAAGATTTTACTTGTCAAAGATAACACATAACAATATTTGGGTCTATTACAGGAGTTTCAAAAGAGTTAACTGGCGGGAGAAAAGGATACACCGTGCTAGTATTAAATGGCATAGCGGAGTAACTTGATTTAAAGAAGTTTGCAAACATGTTAGAAATTACATTGTCACAAGATGATTCTTCCTGATTGAATTTCATAAGGGGTGGAAAGCTGGAGGCTTTACGTTTTGAGTTAACAAAACTATAGAAAAGTTTTGGATCATCTTTAAATTGAGATTTTATGTTAATTATATAAGCAGAATAGCATTGTTTATTTAATAATTACATTATAGAACATTATTTCAGAATTTGGGATATTAGAGCGTAGCCAAGTCTTTGTAAAAATTATAATGTTATATTAAAAATAAAAACTATTAATGAAAATATCGGAAAGTTTGGAGTTAAGACCCCTTACATTTTGGTACACAAGCTCTAATTTAGACTTGCGGCTTATAAATTGTTTTTTGGATGAGATTCAAGGCTATATCGGGGACGCGGCAAATGCTCAACATTTACCGATCTTGGATTGCTTTTAAATTCAAATTCGCGTACAATTGTGTTTGGCGGCCAAAAGTTTACATCAACTATAGAATTAAATAAATTTTCAGGAACTGTTAATCTAAAAGATGTAATCGATCTTACATTTGAATATTTGAATTTATGAACCGAAAGATGCAAGGAACAATTCAATTTTGATTTAATGAAAAAATCTATATCAACCCCTGTTGTATCCGCAGCTAAGCGAGAAACAAATATTGATTTAGTTGGTGGAATTGCAATGATTGGCTTAGGTGGAACAGAAACCTGAGAAGTAAGAGGAACAACTTGGGAATCGACCAAAGTTGGTGAAAGAGAAACAGTTTGGGCATAAGACATGACTGGCAATGAAGGTGGAGGTGCCAGCACTGGCAAAGGAGCAGAAATCGATATGTTTGCTGTATTCGAAGTAGAAGTTAAAATAGGTGGAGGGTCTGTTATACCACCAATGTCCATGTCATCAGCAATGTCATGTACAGAAGAATGTAGAGTTGGTGTTGCATCCGTTTTTTGCTTACTACGCAAAGACATGTGTTTTTTTTCCTTTTGGGTGAAGGAATTGACTCTTCAATATATTTAAAATCGTCGAAAAGAGACTGGTATTTATAAAATTTTCCAGAAAGCGAAGAAAATTCCTTACTTATTTCAGAGAAGCCTTGCTTTGTCTGCTTGAAAAGCTTGTAGAAGTTGATGTCAGCCAATCTACATTTCTCGCAAGACCAACGCAACCCTTTACCTTCCTCTATACAATCCGCAACTCGGCCTGTCACGCCTGCACATTTGATATGAACAGCATTATCACATAACCAGCATGATAAAAACCGCTCAGTTTCACCACTTACAGAGCAGCCAGGCTTAGCACAAATCATATTAAAATAATGCAGATAAAATGACGAAAATAAGGTAAAAAAAAAACACTGCATTTAAATGACAAGCAAAAATTTTAACAAATATTATCAATAAAAATAAAAAGAATAAAAAAAGAAGAATTAGCTTTGTAACCACCCTGTACTAAAAGTTCCTAAAAGTATACAGCGATTAACAAAAGTATGTAGTAAAAAATTAAAATACAATTGATGTACAACTGCTAATGTAAAAATGAAACAAATAATCAAACAACAGAAACAAGCGAATATGAATGTAAAAACAAAACTCAAAAACTTAGCTTCCACAGCTTTTGAAAAAAAAATTGTCAGAAACAAATTTTATTTTTCTTCTTTAATAGAATTAAGTGGAAAAATAAACAATAATTATAAAAACCTGACTGGAAAACGTCCTCAAATGTCCCAAACAATCTGTTTAGAACGAGAGTTGATTGAGAACTCGACTTAACAACAGGTTTTCATCAAATTGAATTAGATGAAAAGCCAAGGGATATAACTTCCTTCTCAACAGACAAAGATTCATTCAGACACGTCTTCCTTATGATCTCAAAATAGTGCCAAATTCATTTTAAAAAATGATGACAGTAGCCTTCTCTGGTTTAGCGTCAAGCCAAGCATTTATGTACATGGACGATTTGGTTGTGTTGGGCCGTTCAGAATCACATGTGTTAAAAAATTTAACAGATGTATTCACAACGTGCCAAAAGTACAACTTGAAACTACATCCTGAAAAATGCTCATTCTTTAGAACCGAGGATACATATTTGGGTCATAAGTGTACCGACAAAGGCATTCTTCCTGATAATAGTAAATTCCAAATAACTTTAGATTATCCAACTCCCAAGAACGCCTATGAAACCAAGAGATTCGTTGCTTTCTGCAACTACTATAGACGATTTGTTCCAAACTTCGCCGAACATTCAAGACTTTTAACAAGACTATGTAAGAAAAATATAACTTTCGAATGAACCACAGACTGCGAAAATGCTTTTCAATATTTTAAACTATCACTTTTAAGCCCCAATATATTTATGTATCCGGACTTTCTCTGTTTCATCTGTTAAGAACTAGCTATTCATTGGGCCATTGTTTACTTTAGGTCATATATTTATGGTACTAAGTTCTTAGTTAAAAGTGACCATAGGCCTTTATCGTACCTATTTGCTATTTATCGTACCTATTTGCTATGAAGAATCCATCCTCAAAATTAACGAGAATGAGATTAGAACTCGAGGAGTATGATTTTACTGTAGAGTACCTGAGGGGTAAAGAAAATTATGTCGCTGACGCACTGTCGCGAATAGAATTCCATGACATAAAAAATATAAAAAATACAACGAATCAAATATTAAAAGTAACAACAAGGCAACAGTCAAAGCAACCAGAGAAAAAAACAGGAAAACAGGTTTGAACAAAACAAATTATCTCTTAACCTTGGAAAATGTTGTGTTGTCTCTTATTACAAGCTCCACTCACCAACTATTTTTGATCATAATTTTAATAACATTAAGTTAGCCAGATTATCAGAAATTCGTGACCTTGGTGTAATTTTTGATTCTAGCTTAACTTTTAGCTCTCACTTAAATAGAATTATCCCCAAAGCATATTCGTTTTTAGCGTTTCTTAGGCGAAACAGTGTTGGGTTTGTTGACCCTTACACATTAAAAACATTATATCTTCCCTTGTTAGATCTAGCCTTGAATACGCTTCATCTATTTGGAGTCATTTTTACTGGATACATATTGCTAGACTGGAAAAAGTTCAAAAAAGATTCTTAAAATTTGCTTTGCGCTCTTTAATTTTTCCTGAACCTCTTCCCTCATATAGGACACGTCGGTTGCTTATTGGTCTATCATCTCTCGAAGATAGAAGGCTACTGCATAGTATCATGTTTATTTATGATCTGATTAATGGAAATGTTATTTGTGAAAACTTACTTAAATTAATATCGTTTAATATTCCGCAAAAGTCGTTACGGAGCTCTAATTATTTTTACATTAGCTGTCATAGAACTAATTATGCCACTAATGAGCCAATTAATAGAACTCTTATAGCTTTAAACAGTATCTATAATAATAACTTACTCGCTTTTTCTATGCCTAAAGTTGCTTTTAAAACCACTATTACACTGTTGTTAAATAGAAACTAGTTTGTTAATCTTTATTTTTATTACTTATTAAATTATTTTTGCTTAGTCTGTAAAGATTATTATCCATAGACGTTAAAAAAACAAATAAATAAATAAATTTGAATTAAAAGCTAAAAATTGGTCAGCGAAAATTAAAGTGTATGAAGCATTCAGTAGCAAAAATTGAAAAAACAGCGCAAACCTAGTAATTAAGGGCGACTGTATAAAAATAAAAGAAAATAAAAAGATGATCACCAAGAACATAGACAATCTTATCACTAATGGAAAAATCGACATAGATCAATTATATCCACTGCTTGAAAAATTAGAAAGTGATAACGGATTTAAAAAAGATGCAGCAGTCATTGAATGACGATTTATTTGAAAAAAACCGTGTTGCAGAATATAAAAGAAAAGGAAATGAAATTTTGCAAAAATTACAAATAACACTGACGCATTAATTAATGAAATTACCAACCAAAGCTGACATAAAAAAATATTACAAAGGGACCATGATGATCCAACAACTGGTGGCTACAGTGGGATCACACGTACACTAAAGAAAATTAGACAAGCGTATTCCTGGAAAAATATGACGAAAGATGTAACTAAATATGTTAAGAAATGCTGCGAATGTCAAAGAAATAAATCTCACAAAAATATCAAAGAGCAAATGGTAATTACTGATACACCAGCAACTACATTTGATGTAGTACTGATAGATACAGTTGGACCATTACCAAGATCGGTAAATGGAAACGTATATGCCGTCACAATAATACGTTATTTAACAAAATATTTAGTTTCAGTACCAATTGCAGACAAAAATGCGAAAACTGTCGCTAAAGCAATTTTTGACAATTTCATACTCGTGTACGGTCTTATGAGAAAAATAATCACGGACATGGGCACCGAGTATAAACACCATTTATTTGACGAGATTTGCAAATTTCTTAAAGTAAAAATATTAATTCAACGGCTTACCACCATCAAACCCTGGGAACGGTGGAAAGAAACCACAGAACATTTAACGAGTATGTTCGATCATACATTTTAGTAGACAAATCAGATTGGGATGAATGGCTAAAGTATTATACGTATTGCTACAACACTATACCATCAATAGCGCACGATTACTGCCCATTCGAACTAATATTCGGCAAATCCCCAAATAATTATAATTTTCTTGTCAACAGACAAGTAGATCCCATCTACAATGTCGATGCATACGACAAGGAAATAAAATTTCGCATACAAATAGCCCATAGAAGAGCTAAAAATATAATTCTGAAAAGAAAGGAAAAGATTCTGTATGACAGAAACATAAATAAGTCTAGAATTGACAGTGGGAGAATTAGTACTGGTTAAACAAGAGGGCCATAAGCTGGACAGTCTGTACAAGGGTCCATTTAAAGTAGTAAGGGTCGATAACAAAAACAATGCGGTAATAGCCGACGACAATGACAAGACCAGCACTGTTCACATGGACAGACTAAGGAAATATATACAATTATAATAAATTTTATAATTTCAATTTCCAAGTTCAGCTAGCCAAGGACTGCGTTTTATTTTTTTAGTAATCAAAAAAAATTTATTTAGTTTAAATTCAAATGTTTATAAATATTGTTATTGTTGATGAAAAAATTTGAATAAGTTTTGGAATACTATAGCCATCCTGGCACCTACATCATGTAATGCCAGTTATTTATTAAGTTATGAATTGCACATAGCATATTGTTACCAAATAATTTTTAAATAATTGAATTTCTATCTTTATCAAATTAATACCATGTGTAATCAAAATATATATATAAATATATATATTAATGAAAATTAACATTAATAATAATAATAAATTCAAATTTTAATTATATAATATGTCGTTATAATATAAAAAAAAATAATTATAAGAATAAATTAAAATTTTTTTCTCTCTCTTCTTATAATTATAATAAAAAATTGTAAATGCAATTAAAAAAAATTGTAAATTCATTCTTCCCAAAAAGAGGGGTGTAGCGGTTGCACAGTGTAATCGATCACGCTCACATAGCATGCACAATACCAGGTGCCTAAGTCACTGTGAGAATATGCTGCCTCAGCATATCTCGCCACAGTGACTTGTGCACATGGGATGTGTCTGTTTGCGTGCGCGTGGCTGCGCTGTGCAGCAGTCAATATAATTTGAGTTTAAAATCGATCATGAATGAATAAACAATTAGAATGAACAAACATTAAAAGAGTTTTAAATATTGAACGTAACAATACCACAATGTGATCAAGAAGTAAACCTGGACGTTATTAATCTCAACAACGATCAATTAACACTCTGGAATTGCTGTGGATACCGAAAACTGATCATTTTGCCGATAAAGTAAAACTGGACCTAGTTAAGGTGGTTACAAAGCGAACCGTCAGCTCTTACCTGGCTAAGTTATTTGACCCACTTGGGTTGCCTGTAATTGTCAAGGCAAAGATGTTTATTCAACAGTTATGGCAGCTAAACTTGTCATGGGATGAACCGCTTCCAGCAGATCTGAAGACAGCATGGTTCATATTCCGAGATAATTTGACAAACTTAAACAATTTCCCAGTCTCTACACATATTTTTCGAGGAGACGTTCTAACTTCAACGCAGCTTCATGTATTCGCAGATGCATTTCAAAGGGCATTTGGTGCTTCAGCATATATTCGAGCAACTCTTCAAGATGGTAGAGTGTTAGTACGATTATTATGTGCAAAAACTCGTGTAGTTTCGATCAAAACTCAAACACTGCTTCGGCTGGAACTATGCGCTGCTGTATTAGCCTCACAGCTTGCAGCTCGTCTAAGGGATGATTTGCAAATCAAGGATCAACCAATATTCCTCTGGACTGATTCAGAAATTGTATTATGTAGGATCAATGCTCAATCATCAGCACTTCAAACATTTGTGGCTAACAGAATATCAACAATTCAAACATTAACGTTGCCAGAACAGTGGCGACATGTCGGCTCAAGAGACAACCCAGTAGATGTGGTGTCTAGGTTTCAAGGACCAATTTTTTTTACATGGGAGACAGGACTTGTGGTCTCCACGGTTCTTATCACAACTACAAACTCCAACCGACCTAGAGAAATGAAAACAAAAATTTGCAATATTGCCCAGCAAAGACGTAGTCCTTGCGTCCTCAAGAAAAACGTGTACACAATAAGTCATGGAAACTCCTTCTGAACTCCTAGGATATATTTTACGATTTATAACTCACACAAAAACCAAAAAAGTTTGAGGCAAAAACAAATATCGCTCAACCCGAAAAAAATGGATGAGGCACTTTTTGTCATCGTATAATGCGTGCAGACTTCTCACTACAGTAGCGAGTTAAAACAATTAAAAAATCATCAAGAGCTCGATAAATCAAGTTCAATTAGCAGTTTGACTCCGTTCATTGATGATAAAGGCATCATTCGAGTGGGTGGACGGCTAGAAGAATCAACACTACCCTACGACGCTAAGCATCCAATGCAAATTCCCTACAACGATCCATTAGCAAAACTTTTATTCATTATGATACACAAAAACAATAAGCACTGTGGCTCCCAGGCATTACTAACAATAATCAGGCAACGCTTTTGGCTAATTAAAGGAAAGATAACAGCCAGAGCAACAGTACATTAATGCATACGATGTTGCAAAGCTCGTCCAAAATTATGTCAACAGATCATGGGTAATCTACCTCAAACTCGAGTGACTCCAGAAAGACCCTTTATTAACAGTGGCGTTGACTGCTGCGGGCCATTATTGATTCATTATAAAATTAGAGGAAAAATATCCACAAAGGCTAACATCGCTGTGTTTTGCTGTTTCGTTACGAAGGCAGTTCACCTCGAACTGGTAAGCGATTTAACAACGAATGCGTTCATTGGCACATTAAAACGTTTCATCAGTCGTAGGGGACATTGTAAAACCCTCTTCTGCGACAACGCTACAAACTTTGTTGGAGCTCGAAATCAACTCAATGAGCTTCAAGAAGTAATCCATTCCCAGAGAGCCAATAATTCAATAATAAGGTTATGTAGCAATAAAGGAATCGATTTGAAATTCATTCCACCTTGAGCTCCATATTTTGGTGGACTCTGGAAAGCTGCTGTAAAGTCAGCGAAGCATCTTTCGGAGTGTGTCCACATAAGGAGTGTGTCCACAGTGTCCCTGACCAGTAAAGAGTTAGAAACAGTGGTGGTTGAGATTGAGACTATACTTAACTCAAGACAACTTACTCCAATGTCATCCGACTCCAATGACCTTACCGCACTCACACCCGGACACTTTCTGATCGGCGAACCGTTGACAACATCTGTAAATTCATAGGCCGCCAAACAAAGCTTCGCTACTAACCAGATGGAAGTTAGTATCCCACCTGAAGCATGAATTTTGGAGGCGTTGGTCACGAAAGTACCTTCAGGAACTGCAATATAGAAACAAATGGAAGCAGCAAAGTGACAACATCGTTCCAGACATAATGGTAATAATACAAGAAGATAAAGTTCCACCGCTTTAATGGCCGCCGGGCAGAGTCTTAAATACATACACGGGTCACGACAACGTTGTTAGAGTAGCTGACATTCAGACAGCAACAGGAACCTTAAAACGTCCGATTCACAGGCTTGTACCTCTACCAATAAAAAATCTTCCTTGAAATATAACAAAACAATAAAGGGCTCAAGCGTAAAGAAGGCAGCTATAAAACAAATTAAAAGAAGACGAAAGACTCTGATCCTACTGGCTCTTCTCACCTACCAAAACAGACGCGAATGAATACAAGCTCAGCACTTGTAACCATCTTAGTGGCTTGCTTATTTGTACCTACTTGTCCCCTACGCCAATCGAGGTTGAACCATTTATGGCCAATCCGGGTATTTATTTCGAAAAATTAGGCTCAGTTGGAATAATCACAAGCGAATAGAACCTAATAACCTACATTAATATGCAAACATACTGGAAAAATTTGAAATTGATGAATGGCTATCCACAAGTACTACAAAAATCCTGCGCAGTCTTGCAATCGTCCAAGCACTGTTCAATAATAATCATGTTAATTAAGCGTTTAATGGAAGAAATAGTGCTGAATAATCAACTTCTAAAAATACATAATGGACACCGAAACGCAGCTAATTCTCTATTCAAAGTGCTAGATTCGCAGTATACAGAAGATATCGCCAACATCAGAAGATATCGCCAACATCATTGATAAAATACATCAAAATGAGAATTATCTTGAAAATAAAACCCATAACCAAACCACAGCACGGTAAATGTAATGAAAAAGAACCAACAAAACATTGAAGTAGAATTTCTTAAGGTCGAAAAGATATTACAACACCTGGACTATCGATTTGACAACATGCAACAAGAAGTGGACAACCAAAGCATAGCTGAATCTGTTGCTGAACAATCTATTCAAACAACATTGGAACTAATATACTTTCAACGAATGCAAGACTCTCTTCTAAGCATTTTAATAGACACACATCATGGCAAACTAAGTCCCAAACTAATCTCACCTCAACAGCTACAATAAGAGTTACTCCACATAAAGGCGAGCCATCTAAAGCTACCTACCGAAGAATTGATACAACTATATAACTTAATGTCAAACGAAGGACGAGTTACCACAAATTACATTACTTTTTAATTGAAACTTCCACTAGTATCTACTGAAGATTTTTAATTGTTACAGCTTACTCCTCTGCCGTGGCATCTAAACCATGAATTGGTGCAAATTCAGTTATTGTTCTTATTCTTGATTGTAAATCTGCATCGTGATCAATATTACCCACTGAAAGAAGCAAAATCAAAGATATACACGTCCACCGAAAAAGAGCAATTTCTTTGTCAACAAATTTACCCACTTTTTTAGCGAGGATCCAACATTGCAATATGTGAGTTAAATTTACTTAATCATGTTGAAACAAACACGTCATGCTCCATTGAACATGCTGAAGCTGGCCCCCATTGGGTTAAATTACACAATCCAAACACATGGATATATTCTGTCAATGGCGAAGTCGTGGTAAATGCAGCTTGTGAAGCAGTTCTAACACAATTTACCATTAAAGGCTCGGGACTTCTTTCTATGAATGAAAACTGCGTCATTAAACAGCCACTGATAACCACTCAAGGCCACAAAACATTAAAGTCAACGATTCACAAATCATACATCCCAACCGTGCAGACATCTGATTTGATGCTTCCATAAAATAAATCTTCAGCAGTCAACATTTCTCTTCATTACAACTCGTATCAAGAAAAACTATCAGCTATCCAAAATAAAATGTCTAAACTACAGTGTGAACTTTCTACCGAAATTCGACCACATGATATCCATCACTACACAATTAGCTATCTGTGTCTCTTTCTGTTCGGTTTGCATTATCTCATTCTTCGCTTGGAACCGAATTAGGAGGTCTTGCAGCATCAATTGCTCACCACCACTACCCAGGCCAAGAATTCACGTCATCACACCTGATGCAAGTCATAACAAGGATTCGAATTTCACGGTTGAGGTTTGAATTCCAAATGTTGAACCCATTGTTCAACGGGGCGGAGAATGTTCCGTTCTGAACATAATTTGATTGTTGTTGTTGTTCAGAACTTAATAACAACAATCAAATAAATAAAAGCATAACAGCAATATTCACAAGTGACAAAGCGAGCTATTAACTGGCAAAAAAGGTGAGTTGCAAAAGCGACATATGAGTCGAGTCCCAGTGCAATGCTCCGATTCAAGGCCAGTTTGGCTATTTTGTAATATGAATGCAGTTCTTTTGGTCAATGCATTTTTTGTATGTTTTTAGTGCAATGCTCTAAGCAGTTATTTCAAGGCCAGCTTGGCTTTTTTTGTCATTTGTGCATTTTATTGTTATGCCTTACATCAATTAATAACTTTTATTGTGTTACACATGCAAATATATTACTGATATTTTGCATATAGAAATTATTGTTTAGCTATACAATATTGATTAAATTTTGTATAAAAGACCTGAAAGTAATATCAATAAATTGAGTACTAAAAAATCATTTGAAGCTTTTGTTTTAATTTTGATCCTTGAGTTAAATAGGTTCAAGTGCCTAATTAACCAAATCAACAGTTATTAAATATTCGAGCAGGTTCAAGTGCCTGATCGAATGTGTTGCGCTACTTAACGCAACAACAGATTTTATCATACTTTTACTGTAGGAATCCATTATTGCATCCGAATAAGTCGCAATACAAGCAGGTTCCCACCATGAATTAAAATTGTCTGGGTGAATTTAAGCTTAGAGAATTGGCAGTCATATGGAAAAATAACAGGATATCGTTCCTTATTACCTATGTGATCTGACCCTGCTAACCGTCCACCAATTCTAAGTATATTTTCGTTATCAAGAAAAGGGTTGAGATTTAAAAGAGAATTTTTCATTGATAACTGGATATACTCAGATGGATATACCCCAACTTTTGACTAGCAATCACAAGTCTTCTTGTCGTTTCTTGCATTTTTTTGTGTGATATCGCACCGGACTTAGAACAGAAACTACTTTTATATGACCTGTGAGTTCGGTGAAAGAATTGTAATACATACGATAGAACTCGCAAGGCTCGAGGTAATGACGAAAACCGCTCTAAAACGCCTATATGTTGAGCATAGTTCACATGGTCTTTTATCGGTTTTGATTCCAACGCTGTATTAAAGTCGTCACTTCGATTTGGCCACGAACTGGTTCTTGCTGCAGCCATAAAGGCCCATGCCACCACAAAGAACTACCTCTCAAGTGCAGCGGTTCTAGTCCTC
This sequence comes from Dichetophora obliterata, assembly GCA_963920525.1. Lineage (NCBI taxonomy): Eukaryota > Metazoa > Arthropoda > Insecta > Diptera > Sciomyzidae > Dichetophora > Dichetophora obliterata. Next base: position 154,887,020 of record OY986437.1, on the reverse strand, counting down.
TGCTGGCCAGATCTGCTGGATTATCCGCTGAATACACATGACTCCAGTTCTTGGTACCCACTTTCTCACTGATTGTTGTGAACTGGATAGCGATTGTTGGGTTAAGGATGGGTCGTACAACCAAGTTTTATATATGAAAAGATGCGTAATTAATTACAGAAATTAAAGTGGAACAGTTCATTAGCGTTCGATTGGTTTTTTTTTATTAAAAATATAAAACAGAAAAATGAGAATTTAAGTGTATCTTGAGAATATTGGATATATCAAAATGTTTGTATTATCACATCCTACAAATGTTTAGTGCATTCCAATGAGTTTTTATATTTATATAGATGGTATGGAACAAATACGCAAAAAATGGTCCTTGCGTCCAACTAGGCCCAAATGACGGCGGGTTGAAGTCATTCAATATGGATAACATTTTGGGAACTTGAATTTGGCACCAAATGGCACATTTTAACCCTGTTTAACATTGAATTTTCAAAAAAGTTTATAAGAGCACTCTATTACACAGTTTCAAAGTTGGTCCACTTTTCAAAAAGTCCACTCTTATTACTTGATCATTATTAAAGTCGGACGAGTTTAATATCAAAAGTTGCCATTTTTTAGTCACTGCAATGAGTTTCAAAACTGGCTACGTGCAAAAAATTTTTTACAATATTTTTGTTATTTCCCATTTATTTTGAAAATTTACAATTCTATAACAATATTTTTTTTTTTGATATAACAACTTTTAATATAAACTTAATTTTTTGTGTCTGTATTTTTGAAAAAAATTATTATTGTTTCCTTTCTAGACCAGCTTATATGACTGCCATAATGCGTCGCCAATTTCTACAGGAAATGTTAAAAAGCCTTCCGCCAAAAATTCAAAATAGGATTACTGTGCTTAAAAACATTCAATTAGAGCACCTGAAACTGGAAGCAGAATTTTTTGAAGAAGTTTACAAATTGGAGAAACAATATCATGATAAGTATCAACCTCTTTTTGATAAAAGGAAATTAATTGTTTCTGGAGAAATGGATCCATCAGAAGAGGAACCAAAATGGAAAGAAGAGCATAATGATTCAAATGACAAGGAAAAAAATAAGGAGTTTAATCACATAATTAAGTAAGTATATAATACATCTTTAGTATACATTATGCTCGTATCTATCTATATCTTTTTTTAAGAGATTACAAATTTCAAAAAGGGAATTTTCAAAATCCTTTTTTATCCCTTAAAACTCCCTTTTTCCCATAGAAGATTTCCAACTCTTGAAATCGTCTCGAGTATTATAACGATACATTTTTTTTCTGCTACTGGGATATGATAAAAAAGTACAGGTCATTTTACGGCGAATAGCAAACACGAACAGCGAAAGCTTACGTACCGTCTTTTTTCTGCATTCGTGTATCTTTGTTTCGAGCAGTTGCTTTGATCAATCGTTGCGAGAGACAAATATGAGAAGAAAAGTGACGAAACCATGTCTCCGGAGAAGATTCGGATAAAATTGTCTCATTGATGAAAACGCAGGTACGGAAAATAACTGTTATTTCACAATTTTCAAATGAAAAAGTCATAACAAAAAAAATACCGGTGGACTTCATCAAATATAACATTATGATCGTAATGGCTGCATCTTCGCGAATATTAGGTTAGGTTAGGTTAAACCGGATGCCTTCGTGAAGGCTCACATAGACCAATTCAGGTCCTTAGTGGTACCGGTAGCGAACAAAATGAACCTTTGTGTTTATTTAAAAGTCTAAAGATTTGCGTTGAGTTCGCAAACCTTAGGAGGGATTTCAGAGACACCCTGGCTACATCTTTAAGCGACGGAAATGTCGATAAGACTAGATATTTTAGTATCGATCGAGGGCGGGGCATGTGTATAGAAGGTGTTACAGGGTCTCCACTGTGCCCGGTTCCTTGCACTTCTTGCAGTTGTCAGCCGTGGTAATGCCAAGCTTCCTCGTGTGGGCTGCAGTCCTGCAGTGACCTGTGAGCATACCCACTAGTGTCCTGCAATCTTTGCCCGAGCGTGCCAGGATGAACAGAGTTCGTTTTTCGCATTGTGCATTGCACATGATTTTCGAGATCTTGCACGATGTCGTATCTCTCCATCTACGATTCACTGCTAGTGTGGCTCTTCTTTCCAGTAAAACTCTTGAAGCGGAGTAAATACATGTTCTGCGAGTTCTGATTCCAGCCCGGCGCCTTCCTCTGCTAAACCATCTGCCATCTCGTTTCCCTCAGTGCCCTGGTGGCTAGGGAACCAGTAGATGCGCACTCTCTTCGAAGCGCAGAGTGCATCTAGTGCATCTCTGCCAGCCAAGACACTTTTGGACTTGATGCTAGCGGAGCGCATGGATTTGATCGCCGCTTAACTGTCCACGAAAATGTTGATGTGTCCATGCTGAGGGCTATCTCAGCAGCCTTCCTTATGGCAAATATTTCCGCCTGGAAGATACTGCAGTGGTTCGGCAGTTTATATTGATGCCTTATATTAGGCTCTGCGCATGTTGCCTGCCGCCGTAAGGCGTTTTGCCGTTTTTCCGGCTATTAGTTTTGCGTGTATGTCCAGGGGGTCCATACTTAGAATGGTTTCGAGCGCTTTAGTTGGAGTTGACTTCAGTGCCCCCGTGATGCATAGCGCTGCCTGCCGCTGAGTTTTCTCCAAGTGCCTGAGGAATGTTGATTTGTTCACAGCCGGCCACCACACAATAATCCCATAGAGTAGAATAGGACGCATTACCGTTAGATAGATCCAGTGCATCAGAAAGGGTGAGAGACCCCAGGTACTGCCTAGCATCTTTTTGGATGTGTATAGCGCAATGGTGGATTTCTTCACCCTTTCTTCCACGTTGGTTTTCCATGACAGCTTGCTGTCCAGGACGACTCCTATATATTTTGTGTAAGTTTTCGGTATGAGACGTATATCGTTCAATTTCGGTGGTATCCACTATGGTATCTTGTACCTTTTCGTGAACAGAACCAGATCCGTTTTCTCTGCATTAATACTAAGACCGACTGAATTTGACCATCTAAGTACATCTTTGAGTGTGCTCTCCATTATGGAGCTTACCTTTGATAGACATTTCCCTACTATAATTATGCTTATGTCGTCTGCGTAGGCAGTTATCCTCGGGGCTCTACCTGCGAACTTTTCGAGTAGTTTATTAACTACAAGATTCGTGTATCTTTGTTTCGAGCAGTTGCTTTGATCAATCGTTGCGAGAGACAAATATGAGAAGAAAAGTGACGAAACCATGTCTCCGGAGAAGATTCGGATAAAATTGTCTCATTGATGAAAACGCAGGTACGGAAAATAACTGTTATTTCACAATTTTCAAATGAAAAAGTCATAACAAAAAAAATACCGGTGGACTTCATCAAATATAACATTATGATCGTAATGGCTGCATCTTCGCGAATATTAGGTTAGGTTAGGTTAAACCGGATGCCTTCGTGAAGGCTCACATAGACCAATTCAGGTCCTTAGTGGTACCGGTAGCGAACAAAATGAACCTTTGTGTTTATTTAAAAGTCTAAAGATTTGCGTTGAGTTCGCAAACCTTAGGAGGGATTTCAGAGACCCCTGGCTACATCTTTAAGCGACGGAAATGTCGATAAGACTAGATATTTTAGTATCGATCGAGGGCGGGGCATGTGTTTAGACTCACATAGACCAATTCAGGTCCTTAGTGGTACCGGTAGCGAACAAAATGAACCTTTGTGTTTATTTAAAAGTCTAAAGATTTGCGTTGAGTTCGCAAACCTTAGGAGGGATTTCAGAGACACCCGGCTACATCTTTAAGCGACGGAAATGTCGATAAGACTAGATATTTTAGTATCGATCGAGGGCGGGGCATGTGTATAGAAGGTGTTACAGGGTCTCCACTGTGCCCGGTTCCTTGCACTTCTTGCAGTTGTCAGCCGTGGTAATGCCAAGCTTCCTCGTGTGGGCTGCAGTCCTGCAGTGACCTGTGAGCATACCCACTAGTGTCCTGCAATCTTTGCCCGAGCGTGCCAGGATGAACAGAGTTCGTTTTTCGCATTGTGCATTGCACATGATTTTCGAGATCTTGCACGATGTCGTATCTCTCCATCTACGATTCACTGCTAGTGTGGCTCTTCTTTCCAGTATAACTCTTGAAGCGGAGTAAATACATGTTCTGCGAGTTCTGATTCCAGCCCGGCGCCTTCCTCTGCTAAACCATCTGCCATCTCGTTTCCCTCAGTGCCCTGGTGGCTAGGGAACCAGTAGATGCGCACTCTCTTCGAAGCGCAGAGTGCATCTAGTGCATCTCTGCCAGCCAAGACACTTTTGGACTTGATGCTAGCGGAGCGCATGGATTTGATCGCCGCTTAACTGTCCACGAAAATGTTGATGTGTCCATGCTGAGGGCTATCTCAGCAGCCTTCCTTATGGCAAATATTTCCGCCTGGAAGATACTGCAGTGGTTCGGCAGTTTATATTGATGCCTTATATTAGGCTCTGCGCATGTTGCCTGCCGCCGTAAGGCGTTTTGCCGTTTTTCCGGCTATTAGTTTTGCGTGTATGTCCAGGGGGTCCATACTTAGAATGGTTTCGAGCGCTTTAGTTGGAGTTGACTTCAGTGCCCCCGTGATGCATAGCGCTGCCTGCCGCTGAGTTTTCTCCAAGTGCCTGAGGAATGTTGATTTGTTCACAGCCGGCCACCACACAATAATCCCATAGAGTAGAATAGGACGCATTACCGTTAGATAGATCCAGTGCATCAGAAAGGGTGAGAGACCCCAGGTACTGCCTAGCATCTTTTTGGATGTGTATAGCGCAATGGTGGATTTCTTCACCCTTTCTTCCACGTTGGTTTTCCATGACAGCTTGCTGTCCAGGACGACTCCTATATATTTTGTGTAAGTTTTCGGTATAAGACGTATATCGTTCAATTTCGGTGGTATCCACTATGGTATCTTGTACCTTTTCGTGAACAGAACCAGATCCGTTTTCTCTGCATTAATACTAAGACCGACTGAATTTGACCATCTAAGTACATCTTTGAGTGTGCTTTCCATTATGGAGCTTACCTTTGATAGACATTTCCCTACTATAATTATGCTTATGTCGTCTGCGTAGGCAGTTATCCTCGGGGCTCTACCTGCGAACTTTTCGAGTAGTTTATTAACTACAAGATTCCATAGTAGTGGCGAGAGGATCCCTCCCTGGGTAGTCCCACTGCGAGCTTACCTTACCACGGATTTAGTGCCTCACTCAGCCCGCACATTTCTGCAGCTAAGCGACTTGTCTAACCATAGGTTTATTGCCGGTGAGGCCTCTATTGCACGTAATCCACTAAGGATTGCAGTGGTTGATACATTGTTGAATGCACCTGAGATATCTAGAAACGCCCCGAGTGCGTAGTCCTTGTGGTGGAGGGCTTTTTCTAGGGTTACTACTAGGGAATGTAGTGCCGTTTCAACCGATTTCCCTTTCGTGTATGCGTGCTGGTTGGTTGATAACTGGGTTGAATTGTTTCTTAGGTGCAAGTCAATCAGTTTCTCGAGCGATGTGAGTACAAAGGAGGTCAGACTTATTGGCCTGTAATCTCTCGGACAGGGATGGCTGCTCTTACCTGCCTTCGGTAAGAATATAACCCTCGCTGTCCTCCAAGCCACAGGTACATAGTTTAGCCTGGTGCATCCGTTTTATATATTCTTCAGCCATGGGACGACTTGCGATTCAGCCGTTTGCAACATGGCAGGAATTATACCGTCTGGTCCCGGAGATTTGTATCCCGAGAACGAGTTTATAGCCCATACGATTCCGTCCGACGTTATTAAGTCGTGTGGAACCTGTAGCGGGGTTGTCCTGTGTCCTCGTATTATAGCAGTGTTTAGAGCTTCGGTACAGCCAAAAAAAAAGCACCTTGAGGGATTCCTGACTGCTCTCCGTCCACTGGCCATTGTCTTTGCGTAGCTGGCTCTGAAGGAGGGCTGCTTTGAGAGTAGCGTCCTGAGCCTTGGTGTGTCCGTAGTTTTTTCTATGCTTGAGCAGAATTTCTTCCACGAGTGTCTTTTTGCTCTGCGTACGTTTGTTTTAAAAAGTTTGAGCCTACATTTGTATTCCCCCCAAATTTTCTCTTGGTCAGCTATTTTAGCTAGTTTAAAGAAATCTTTTAGGTCGCGTCTTTGCTCTGTAAGATCCGGACTCCACCATGGTAGTCTGATCTTACGCTTTGTTCGCGTGGGCTTACAGGAGGCATGATAGGCCTTGAGAAGATGGGCCGAGAGAATCTTCAGGGACTTTTCAATGCCCTCTTCCGTATTAATCTGTTTAGGAGGTGGTAACTTGGTCTCAATGATGCTTCTGAAGCGGTTCCAGTTAGTGTTTCTGGGGCTTCTAAATATCTTTTGAGCTGGAGTGTAATTAAAGCTGAAGCTAATATAATTGTGGTCTGAGAAGTAGGGCTGTGCTAGCACCCTCCAATTTGTGACCAGAGTGTTGTTGTCGGAGGATACCGTTAGATCTAGTACGTTCGACGAGGTGGGGCCTACATAAGTGGGTTCCTCGCCGATGTTAGCGATACTGAGTTAATATTGTAAAATAAAGTTAAGTAGGGACTCACCTCGATCATTGATGTCTGGGCTGCCCCATACTAGGTGGTGTGCATTAGCATCTGCTCCGATGACAACTGCTTGGTTCTTCCCGCCGACGATTGCTACCATTCTTAGCAGCTCGTCTGGTGGTGCGTTGACGTCATGCGCCATGTAGCATGAAGCGACCAGGATCGGCTCGTCCGCGTCGCCCTCTAGCGCCTCGACGGTAAGATCGTCTGTGCTGTAATGAGACATTAGATAAGTATAGATGCCTTTCCTTACAAGGATGGCTGTTCTTTATTTATTTATTTATAGTAAGATAAGAACTTAGTTCTTTTAATGTACAAGTTGGAACAATATTTTTAGGATTATACAAATTAAAGATTTTCTTAAACCTAATTTAAATAATTAAACTTATTATAAAATTAATCTTAATATTAAGTAGAAATAGGGAAATCCAGATAGAGTATACAATTGAAGTAGTTAAGTGAGAAAAAAAAGTGACAAGAAGAAAGTATAGATTAAAGAAAACTGGCGAATTTATTAATCGTTAATTAGAAGCAAAATGTTGAAATACGGCAAGTCTAAATCTTGTTATTCCCTTAAAGCTCTTATATGGCTCGGTAAGGAATTCCAAAGACGAGTGGCATTAATAAAAAATAATCTTGTGGAGTTGAAGTTGTTGAAACTCGGTGGGTCAGCATGAAACTTCTTATTGAGTGACCAAATCGAATTTTTTCAAACAAATAAGGAGGCGTTTTAAACACTATTATTTTATGCAGAAAGATACAATTTCTAGCATTGAGATAGTTAATAATATAACTTCCAAGAATGGATTTTTTAAACTGAGATATATGATCAAATTTTCGCAGCCCATAAACATATAGTGTAACCTGGTTAAATGCTAAGTTTAATTTTAATTGAGATCGGGAGTCCAAATTGCTATAAACACATTCTGCATAAGTAATTATAGGTAGTATAAGTTGAAGAACAAGCTTATGTTTCAATTCAACTTGCGTATAATCAGCTGAAACTCTTAGATTACGCAGAATATAATATACTTTTTGAACCACACTGTCGATGTGGTCACTGCAAAAATCTAGATTTTTGATTTTGCTGACGAGACTTAGCTTTTGGTCTTTTAAAATAAGGTCCGGTATATCTTCAAAGAAGACATTATCTTTGCTGATGGGTAATACAAATGATTTCGCAGCATTAAGTTGAAGCCCATTGCTAACAGCCCACTGACTTATACTTTCTAGATCCTCATTAAGCCTGAAAACCAGGTCTTTTATGAGACCATTTCTACGTAAGAGATATATCTGAATATCATCAGCATAAGCATGCATGGACGAATGCCTGCAAACGCTGAAAATATCATTTGTAAAAATGGAGAATAAAAGAGGACCTAGTACCGATCCTTTTGGAACCCCACTGCAAACAATCGAAAGACTTGAAAAATTTTCACCGACCTTAATTTTCTGTACTCGATAGGAAAGATAGTTGTTCAAGAGTAACACAGCGCTGTCACTAAAACCATACTTATATATAAGCTAATAACATAGTAAATGGTGATTAACTGTGTCAAACGCTTTTGAAAAATCGAGTAAGCATAGCAGAGTTACTGATCCATTGTCATACGAGTTTCTTATATCGTCCAAAATCTTAATCATAGCAGTAGAACAACTATGTCCAGCGCGGAAACGTGACTGCTGTGGAGATAACAGCTTATTTTGCAATAGGTAGCTTGATATTTGATAAGCCATTAGAGATTCACAAATTTTTGATAATGACGACAAAATGCTAATTGGCCTAAAATCATTGGGCTCATTCGCTGCTGTTTTTTTGGGAACAGGAAGAACAATTGCAGTTTTCCAAGAACATGGAAAGCAAGATGTTGTGAAACAGTGGTTAATAATATGTGTCAGTGGACTGAGAATAAATGGTAAGATTTCTTTTATGAATTTAATATGAATTCCATCTGCTCCGACAGCATTTGATTTAATTTTTTGAACGCATTTTCCTAAATCGCTTTCACTTACTGCAGAAAACTCAAACGTTTGTTCAACATATTGTGTTGGATTTGAAAAATTTATATAAACGGAGTTCTGCGTGCCAGACAAGAAAAAATTATTAAGAAGATCAGGGTCAATACGACATTCAGATTTTTTTTTGCTACAAATACCAAGATTTTTAACATTGTTCCACAAATCTTTTGAAGAAAGAGATGTTTTAAGTTTGGAGAAGAAATACAATTTTTTGAGTGTCTTAAGACACGTGTTGATTCATTTCTAGCTAATCAGTAGTTTTCCCAATTTTCAACTGTGGGGTAATTTTTCCACAAACTGTGTAGTTTATTTCGCTTGTTTATAGCGTTTTGAACTCGGTTATTGAACCAAGGCATTTTTCATGGTGACACTACGATTGGAAAATAACCTATTAAGGCTGTGTGCGAATTGATCTAAATGCGATCCAAACTAAATTGTGTCGATATGCCTTATCTGTGTTTTCTAATTAATTTAGGTAATTCTCGAGCTACCTAAATGCTTCCCAAATTAGGAAGAACTGCACTATCGACATAATTTAGTTTAGGTCGCATTTAGATCAATTCGCACACAGCCTAATAATAAATGAGAAAAAAACGTAACTTTTCATAAACAGTTTCACTGTTCCAAACTTCATTCCATTGAACTGTAAGTAGATCTTGTAAAAGAGCAAAACGATTTATATTTTTAAAGTCATGGTACAAGTACGTGTTTGGAGACGCAGTGAGCACAAAATTAACATTTAAAGTACAAAAAATTAAATCGTGATCTGACAAAAAATAAATTTGGTCAAACAGCAAAACAGATGATATATCTGAAACAATGAAATAATCTAAAAGACTGGGATTATCACTAAAGGAAAACCTGGTGGGCATTTCACTATTAACAACGGACAGACCAACGGACGATATATTTTCACACAAATTTTTGGTGAGGTTATCATTGCACAGTAAATTAACATTAAAATCACCACATAACAAAGTAGTTATAGTCGATTGTGTTGTATCCTCTCTGAGAGGATACGCGTGGGTCCTACAGTCGCCGAGCGACATCCTACGGTTTGTTGCCGGCGCTTAAGAGCGCCACTGGCATCTATTCAAAAAAATACCTCTTTCGCCGTCACCCTTAGGTGCATTCAGGCGTGGAGGTTTTTATTTATACTTGTTGGTATCCTCCGAATTGAAGGTCTGGTCTTCTTCAGTAAATAATGACTGCAAGCGTTAAGGTTTTATTCACATCAATCTCCTTATTTTAGCGGGGACCAGATATTTATAACATATCTGGCCGCGCTTCGTCTTCTTCATTTTTACAAACTTATTACATACTTAATTCTACTTATTGATTATTCAGAGGTTGCGTAATTTGGTCTTCCGCCTCTTGCACAATAATTTAACTTCATTATTAGGTTCTTAATCTAGTTTTGTATTATTTGTTTACAATTAATTCTTATTTTAAAACATATTCATACATACTTATTTAATGGTGCCAACTTGGGCCGAACAAACATACAAACATGTATAACATGTGTAATTGGGTCATATTCCAACGTTAAATTCTTATTTAAATTATACTTGTTTTGTGTTATTCGCTTAGCCAAACTGTGTGTATGTTAAATACAACAATAAAATATTAAAATTAATTTACCTCTGGTTTTTGTATGGTCAGCATTTGACTCTGGACGCACAGAAGTAAGTTGTTGGCTTTATTTTATTGTCTTTAAATAAAATAAAAACTGATCGCCCAGTTATTGTTGCAGTAGATCAGTGTTCATTTTATTGTCTTACTTTTATTTTACTTGACTTGGTTTGTTTACTTTACTGGCCTTGGCATTGAATTCATATAAAAATGCCGCTATGCAATGAATGTTGATCGCTCGCTTCGTTGTTGCGGTGGATCAACTTTCATTGCCAGCACTTGGCCACTAGTAGAAAGACAATATTTTGGGGAATACCTCGTTGTGAGTCACAACATTCCTCCCCCGTTACACAAAGAAAATTTTCTCCTTGAAGAGGTTAAAACTTTCGTCTATTAATTCTTTATTATTTTGTCTGTATGTTTGTTTTGCTTTTCTTACGATATACTATTCGTTTTATTATTATATAGTAGTTTCTTTCTTTCTGTAATGTTCTCTTATGAATATGAATATGAACAAATTTTTCTTTTATTTCTATAGTTTCTATATATGATATTGTTCAACAAATAAGTTTTAATTTACTGTTTCTACAATTTACTAAATCCCTTAGTTCCTGGCAGTTGTAGGGGGTGATTGTTGTTTTATTGTGTTTTCTTTTTAGCGTTGTCCATCGGTGTGCCGGAAAAACTGTCACGGCGTTTAATTTATTCTTCGTTATAGTTTTTGATGCAGATACTGTTGAAGTGTGTGTGCTGGTGATATTGCTTTTGTTTGCCAGGAGGCTTTATAGGGCTTAACCTCGTCTTCGTTTAAAGATGGGCCAGGAGACTTCCCGGCTTTGCTGGTTAACCTGGTCTCTTGTTTATTATATTAATTTTTCAGGCTGTTATAAGGTTATTATGCATTTTGGTGTTATGTTTTTCTACTTTAGGAAGGTTTTTATACCTTTTGTTGTTTTAACTTTTTAATTATTCTTCATTAAAATGGTTTTTATGTCGTTTAATATAAAATTCTTGCTTTTTGTAGCTTTATAAAGGTTTTTATACCTTTTGTTGTATTATTTTTCTGAGTTTAGCAAAATTTAGAAAGGTTTTATACCTTTTGTTGTATTATTTTTCTGATTTTAGAATGACTTTTATATCTTTTGTTGTTTTAAAATATTATGTTACCAAAAATGTTGTTTTACGAAGGTTTTTATGCCTTTTGTTTTTTAAAATATTATATTGCCAAAAATGTTCGCCACTCGACTCTCACTCCTGCTTCAAAGCACTCCTCCAATCGATGATATATGCGCGCAGTGGACACACATTTCCAACTCCATGCGTGCGGCTGCTGAAGAGGTGATTGGCTACCAACGCCCTCGCCGAAACCAGTGGTTCGACCAGGAGTGTCGCGACGCCACTGCAGAGAAAGACGCCGCCTACAAAGCCACCCTGCAGTCGGTTGTAACGCGCGCTACTAAGGAGCGACACAAAGAAAAGAGGAGGGAAAAGAGAGGCAGAAAAGCGCGAGCAAGAGAAGATTGAGATGTATGGTGACAGGAATCAGGCCCGAAAATTTTTCGAAAAAATAAGACGCCTTGCCGATGGTTTTAAAACCGGGGCCTCTTCCTGCAAGGATGAAAACGGGAATCTAGTGACAGATGTCCAGAGTACACTGACGTTATGGAGGGAACACTTCTCTAAGCTTCTAAATGGTGACGCTGACAACAATCCCGCCAATAGAGATGATATTCCGGAAACCCCAATTTTGGATGACAGCGTTGAGGTTCCGCTGCCCGACTGTGATGAAGTTCTGACAGCTATAGCTCGGCTTAAAAATAACAAAGCCGCGGGAGCTGATGGCTTACCTGCTGAGCTGTTTAAGAACGGAGGCGAAGCTCTACTTAAATGCATTCACGAGCTTCTATGCAGAATATGGTCGGAAGAATGCATTCCGAACGATTGGAATCTCAGTGTGCTCTGCCCAATCCACAAGAAAGGCGATCCCACTATCTGTGCCAAATACCGTGGGATAAGCCTTCTTAATATCGCATATAAGGTCCTGTCGAGCGTTTTATGTGAAAGATTGAAGCCCATTGTAAACGAACTGATCGGACCTTATCAGTGTGGCTTCAGACCTGGAAAGTCCACCATCGACCAGATTTTCACGCTACGACAAATCTTGGAGAAGACTCAAGAAAAACAAGTCGACACCCACCATCTTTTTGTCGACTACAAAGCCGCCTTCGACAGCCCAATAAGGAAGCACCTGTACTCCACCATGTCTGAATTTGGTATTCCTGCAAAACTAATACGACTTTGCAGGATGACACTGAGCAACACCAGCAGCGCAGTTAAAATCGGGAAGGACCTCTCCCCACCATTTATTACCAAACGAGGTTTCAGACAAGGTGATTCCTTATCGTGCGACTTTTTTAACCTAATGATGGAAAAGATCATCCGAGCTGCTGATCTGAGACGTAGTGGCACAATATTCTACAAGAGTGTTATGCTGCTTGCGTATGCTGATGACATAGATATCATTGGCCATAATACGCGCGAAGTCAGTGCAGCATTTTCCAAATTAGAAAGAGAGTCAAGTCGAATGGGTCTGTCAGTGAATGCAGATAAGACGAAATACTTAGTGTCAACAAACAAACAGTCCCAGCGTCTTGGAACCCACGTTACCGTTGACAATACCTCCTTCGTGGTTGTGAAGAACTTCGTTTATCTGGGATCCAGCATTAATTCAACCAACGACATCAGCATTGAGATCAAACGAAGAATAACTCTTGCCAACAGGTGTTACTTTGGGCTCAGTAGGCAATTGAGAAGCAGAGCCCTCTCTCGACGAACGAAAATCACGCTCTATAAATCGCTCATCATGCCCGTCCTACTTTACGCATCACAAACCTGGACGCTGAGCAGTTTAGATGAAAAGACTTTAGGAGCATTCGAGAGAAAGATTCTTCGTAAGATCTACGGACCAATCTGCGTCAATGGCGAGTACCGAATACGGTGGAATAATGAACTGTATGAGCTGTACGCTGACATCGACATAGTCAAGCGCATTAAAATCGAGCGGCTTTGCTGGCTTGGTCATGTTCAGCGCATGAAAGACGATGCTCCAGTGAAGAAAACATTCGATTCGGTACCCAGCGGCGGTCAACGCAGAAGAGGACGACCACATATTCGTTGGAAAGACCAAGTAGAGGACAACCTGACGAAGCTTGGAATTTCCAACTGGCGCCAGCAAGCGAAAGACAGAAATGGCTGGCGCAAATTCTTAGATGAGGCCAAGACCGACATACGGTTGTAGCGCCAACTAAGTAAGTAAGTAAGTAAGTTGTTTTAAAATATTATATTGCCAAAAATGTTGTTTATGAAGGGCTTTGTACCTTATTATGTTGTCGAAAATGTTGTTTTGTGAAGGTTTTTATACCTTTTGTTGTTTTATAGCATTATTTTGCCAAATCTGGATTAATTGTTTGTTTTCGTTGTGTTGGGAAAGGCTATTAATACCTATTTTATTATTAATTTTCAAATTTTTCTGCTTTATTAAGGGTGTTATACCTTTTGTTGTTATAAATTTTTAATTTTTGTTGTTTTAAAAATTTTTTTTTTGTATTCGCAGCTTTGTCAGCATTTTACGAAGGTGTTTTCACCTTTTGTTGTTTTACTTTTTAATTTTTTCTGCTCTAATATTTATTAGTTTTTTTTTTGTTGTTGACTTTCCAGCACACACCTCTCGTGGTTGAAGTTTATTTCCTGACTTGCTTTATTCCTTTTAACTGTTGTTTCTGCTCACTGCTTTTTTCTCTGATAACGCTTACTTCTGGTTCGATGGCGTCATTTTTGGTTGCACCCCCAATCTCAACAATATATGATGTTCCCTCATCTATTTTAAACATCTATTATTCATATTTATAATACTTTTTCCAACTTCGTTAATTATATTTTAATTTTTTTTTACTTTTTTTTTTAATTTACACAATTGTTAAACATGCATGCTTTTAACGAATCTATTGTATTTAACATTTCCATAGCATTTACATATTTTAATATTTCTATATTATTTCTTCAATATTTTTATGCGAACTCGCACGCTATTTTATATTGTTCTTTTATCTGACTTTAAAGAAAAATTTACTTATAAGTAAGTACATATTATTTATTAAAAATTTTAATATATATTCTTTTCGTATGCTTTGTTAATTAAAAACCTTAATATTTTTACTTTTATTCAATTTCTCTAATTCAATATCTTTAATTAATAACTTAAAATTTTTTTTTTTTTTTTTCGTAGTGAGAATTTCGTTTATCTTAAGTTTCCATTATTTATTTAGTTTATTCTAATAATCTCTATTTACTCTATTAATCTATATATTTATTGTTTCAATTTTCATTTTCTTCGTAAAGTCTTATTTTTTTTTTTAAATTTGTAAAATAATATGTTCCTTTATGTAAAAATAATGTCTTTTTTTTTCTTTATTTTTCCCTTTACTTTCTGTATTATATTATTTATTATGTTTTACTACGTCTTCATTTGACGTTATCGAATTTCTTTATTTTCAATTATTTTTTTTTTCATTTCAATCAAATCTTTTCATATTTTTTATATTTCAATCCAAAACAAAACTTACAGAATTAAAATAAAGTGGCACTATTTTGGGATCTACAAGTAGAATGTGTTGTACTAGAATTTAATCCTTGCGAGGGATTTCTGTAACAACGTCATTCACTTTGAAGATGACAACACAATTGCCTTTTACTTTAGATTTTCTCCATTTCTAATGTTTTTCTTCTGCCATTCTGCCTTGGCTCTCAACTGTTTCGTTTAATTTATTCATTATTTTTCTTTTCTTCTTTTGCAATCATTCTATCTTTGTCTTCTTTTAATTATAAACTCACGAATATCTTCCATTGGCTAACATTTATTCCTTTCTACTGTCTTATTCCCATCTTTCTCTTAACTGCTTCTTCCAGTAAGTATTTTCCTCTACTTAATTTATTTTACATCGCCGTATTCTGCCCACAAATATGCTTTCACATTCACTTCTTTCCTAATTTTCTTTATATTTACCTTTTTTTAAAATCTGTTTTATAGTAACCTCTTTCTTTAAAACTTTACTAAATTTTCTTAATATATATTTTTTTCTCATAATTTTACTCCTATATGTATAATATGTATGTATACTATTTTTCCCTTTCCCCTTCATTTTTTATTTTATATTTTATTAGATTTTCCCTACTATTAGTCAGCGCCATTTATTCGTGTTCCTATATTTTTTTTTTATAATATACTTAAACCTATTGTTTCTTTGTAAGCAGTACACTTGTAAAATTTCTGTTTTATATGAACATGCTTCATTATAACTCACTAAATTATGCTAATAATACTTTCTTCTACGTTTTGCTATAAGTTTTATGTAATGTTCTAAACACTTAATCTGTTTCTATTTCTCATTTTCATGAAACAATTTTAGTAAATTGTTATGAATTTTCTTTGCTTTTCCTTTTATCGAAATCTCGGTAGTTACTGGGGTTTTTATTGCTAAAACTTCATACGGTCCTATCCATATTGGTGAAAATTTATTCTTCTTTGTTTGATTCTTCATTAGTACCCTGTCCCCAATTTTAAATTCTACTGCATTTAAAGTATTATCATAATAATTTTTAGATACTTCTTTTGCACGCTCCTGGTTCTGTCTTACCAGTTCGTGCGCTCTCTGAATTTGATATTTCATAACTTTTGAAGTATCCTCGGCATTATACATCGGACTACACTTTCGCCTTAAATTAGTTGGCATTTCTGAGTCAAACCCATATAAAGTTTTGAAAGGTGTTTGCTTTGTTGTCGTATGCGGTGTGTTATTGTGACTTGCATCGTCGACGATAACCACTGATCCCAGTTTGACCCGTCTTCTTTGGCAAACCCTCTCAAATATTCTGCCAAAGGCCTATGACTTCTCTCTAGGAAACCATTTGCTTGTGGATGATATTGTGTAATATGTAACTTTTTAATACCTAGCATTTTACATACATCTGAAAACACGCGTGAAATAAAATTTGAGCCGTTGTCTGTAATTAACACCCGTGGTGTATTGTGGCGAGTTATAATTTCGTTGAAAAATGCTTTTGATATCGTGCTTGCTTCGGCATCTGGTATCGCAACATGCCATATACTTCGAAAAATCATCTTGAAACGTTAAAATGTATTTATTACCAGATACAGTCTCTGGCAGTATGCCGACTATATCCATAAAAACCTTGTCAAATGGACGTGTTGGGGTGTCTGTCCCCCAAGGCATTTTGGTGAGTCTAGAACTTTTATTTACTTGACATTTATTACATTTTTTCACATACTCCTTAATTTCTTTCTGCATTCCCTTCCATTTGTATTGTTTTCTTATTCTAAAGTACGTTCTCAGCGCTCCCTGATGTCCTCCTAATGGCAAATTATGAAAATCTTTTAATATTCTCTCTATATCCTTCCTATCCGTTAGGATTTCTATGTTAGGAATGTCTTGTTGTTCTATCCCCTCATCCACTTCCGCTAGTGAATCCGTGTTTACTTCAGTCTCTTCGGTTGCTTCTTTTTCTCTTGCTTTAGATCTGGTTTGAACTACAACTATGTCTTGGTTCTGCTGTGGTATTCTACTCAGTGCGTCTGCATTTAAATTCTTTTTACCTGGTTTATAAATTATTTCGAAATCATACTCTGACATCTTGTGTCTAAATCTTGCTAATCTTGACGTTTGATCCTTCAGATTTGCTATACCCCTCAATGGTTGATGATCTGTATGTATCTTGAATGGCCTACCCAACAAATATGCTCTAAAATTTTTTTGTCGCCCAAACAATCGCTAAAAACTCTTTTTCTATTGTTGAGTACCTTTTTTCAGCGTTATTCAATGATCTACTTGCAAACGCAATTGGTCGATCTTCTCCTACTTCCCCTTGTGACAAGACTGCTCCTAATGCGTCTCCACTCGCGTCCGTAGTTAATAAAAACGGTTTGCTTAAGTCGGGATATGCCAAAATGGGTGATGAAGTCACTGCTTCTTTTATTTTTTCGAACGCTTTCTGACACTTCTCTGACCATTGGAACTTATTATCCTTCTTCAGTAAATTATTTATGGGTGATGCCATCTGTGACATATTTTTTATAAATTTTCTTTAATAATTAGCTAAGCCTAAAAATGCCTGAACCTCCTTCCTATTTCTCGGTATTGGAATATCCTTCACGCATTTTAATTTTTGTGGATCTGGTAGCGCTCCTAATTCCGAACATTTGTGTCCCAGGTAAGCTATTTCTCTGCGAAGAAACTGACACTTTTCCGTATTCAATTTTAAGCTATTTTCTCTAAGTCTCTGGAATACTTGTGCTAATTTTTCTCCATGTTGCTTTAGATTTTTGCCATAAATTACCACATCATCTAAATAAACAAAACAATCTATTCCTTGTAATCCTGTCAGTATATTATTCATCAATCGCTGGAAAGTCGCTGGAGCTCCAGTGAGTCCAAATGGCATTCTATTGAATTCGTAATGACCAAATGCTGTACTAAATGCTGTCTTT
The DNA here is from genome assembly GCA_963920525.1 of Dichetophora obliterata. Taxonomy (NCBI): domain Eukaryota; kingdom Metazoa; phylum Arthropoda; class Insecta; order Diptera; family Sciomyzidae; genus Dichetophora; species Dichetophora obliterata. The sequence continues at coordinate 154,869,219 of OY986437.1, read as the reverse complement.
TGTCTGTCTTCTTTACTCATGAGAACCTGATGGTACCCACTGGCCAAATCTAATGTTGAAAAATACCTACAGTGCCCTAATTGATCTATAGTGTATCAAAATAAGGTTCACTAAAAGTTTTTATTTTTGGATTTTATTCTAAATTAAGAAAATTCTATCTATGAAACATATACTAATTTTACGGATTAAAGGTAAGTAACAAGACGAAATTAATGTAACTATTCTTGACGTAGCCGCGCCGAAGAGAACACTGACTACGGTAGCATGGACCATAGCCCATGCCACCACAAAATATTTAACGCCCGCTGCACAATAAAAAATAGCGCGGCGGCGCAACCCATCGATAGCACAATTACTATTGCGGTATTGGTTTCCATAACTTGAAATAACCAATTAAACATTGGTTCGCTAAGTGTTCGTATATTTATATTTGTGTGCCGCGTCATCAGCGCTAACAACGCGAACACACCAATTGGTCGCCGTCACACATACCGTTTAAACAGACTGCGCTTCTGCCTGTATGCTGGTTAGCTACTCCAGCACACACACACAAACGCCAAGCGAGCTGCAGCCAACGCTTGTTGTTGTACAACAAACTAAAGCTGCCGTCGCTTACTCATGTCGTCAGTAATTTGTCACAAGTAAAAACTTCAGCATAAACAATAATTGCTGACTGAATGACGAACCGCCAGAAGGGCAGTGAGTCAATAAAGTGACGACGAGCGACCAACATAAACGGCTCAAATGACCGTTCATTTAAGAGTCATAATGTTGCTTGCCAAAATAAACAAAGAACGGCAGCTATGACTTATGTTAAGGAATTCGCTTGGCTTAGCGTTTTAGCGATAAGCCAAGCTGCAAGTTTGTAAGTGAATCTATCGATGGGTTAAGTTGCGACAAAGTGTCGCCAAGGCTAGAAGAGCAAAGTCAGGGGCGTGGGGGAACAGAGGGTTCCGCCACAGATCTAATATTTCATCAGTCCTTGGTATTGGAAAAACTTGCTTAATTGTTGCGTCATTTACCTTTCTAAAATCTATGACTAATCTCCACTTTTTCATACCATCGCTTCCTGCTTTCTTTGGTACTAACAGCAATGGCGAATTCCAAGGTGATTTCTACCTGTTTTTGAATTTCTTCTCTATGCGCTTGAGGTAATCTACATTGTTTTTGATTTATTGGAGGCTGATTTGCTTGAACCTGAATTTCGTGTTCTATTACTGGAGTATATGTTAATGTATCCCCTTCCAATAGAAAAATATCATGGTATGTCGTTATTAAATTTTCGATTGCCTTTCCTCTACGTTCAAACTTTCATCTAATTTAATTGTTTGTGTTAATTTTTTAATCCTTTCTTTTACTTTACACTCGTTTACTCCATACATTGAGCCTGACTTCATTTTAAATATATTATAATTGGAAAATTTCGGTTTATAGTACCTCGGCAAGATAACATCCTCATTATTTGAGTTCAAAATTGATACATAAGCGGTATCGTTCTCTACCTCCGTTAAACTTTCTCCTAAATAAACCCCTGGAACAATCTCCTGTTTATGTACAACTACCACCGGAATTTTAGTCTCTACTTTAATTCTTACTGTTTGTATGGTTCTAGCTTTTATTTGTATTTCCTCACTGTAATTAATCGAGCTTAACTCATTAATTTGTTTCTATGGTAATTTTATATTACCTCCTTCTCTGTCATATATAGTTACTGTTTTATCTATCGTATTTATGATAGATTTATTCCACAAATTATCCCAGCCTAATATGCCATCTGCAGGCAGTCCTTGTTCTAGTGCAACTACGTGCAACTTAAAACTAAGATTATTTACCTCGTCATGTTCTATCTTCACTGACCCAAGTGTTTTCACGAAACCCCCGAATGCTCCACACAAATTCCTTATATCTTTTCCCCTGTCCTTCATTGTTTTTAATGCGTTTTATTTCACTAAACTCGTGTCTGCTCCGGAATCCACAAGAAGAATGAGTCTACCATTTATAGCATTCTTGCAAGGAATTTCTATAAACATATCATTAACTTTAGAGATTCCAAAACATTCACCCTCTTTCTTCTCCAGCACCGTCAGATTTTTGTGCCAACCATCATTTGTTATATTTTCACTTAATTTTTCTAATTCCACATTGCATTTCTCTTGTATCATATTTTCATTTAATTTCTCGAATACCATATCTGATTTTTCTTTTATCATATTTCCATTTAATTTTCCTGCTACCTCATTGACTTTTTCCTTTCTTACATTTTCAGTTAACTTTTCTGCTACCACATTGAATTTTTCTTCTCTCATATTTCTATTTAATTTTTCCAATAGCACGTTGCATTTTTCTTTTATCATATTTCCATTTAATTTTTCTGCTACCTCATTGACTTTTTCCTTTCTCCCTTTTTCATTTAATTTTTCGAATACCGCATCGAATTTTTCTTCTATTTCCCAGAGTGTTTCTATAACCTTTTTTGATGTCGCCTGCAACGACTCAACAGTTACCATCGATTCTGGGCTTATGCTTTCTACCTTCCTTCCAGAATGAGGTATACAGAAATTTACAATCCTTTCGGATGTCAAATTCTCTGTTACTACTGAATGATCTGTTACTGAACTTTCCACTGGCTTGGATGTACAGATATTCACAATCTCTTCAGACGTAGAATTATCTGTTACTATCCTTTCTATTGGCTTAGATGTACGGATATTCACAATCTTTCTAGATGTAGAATTATCCGTTACTATCTTTGATGGCCTTATTTCGCTCTTATTTCGGGGTTCCCAGCTCATTGTCCTTGGCTGGGACCCTGAAAGTTTCCCTGCCGATTTTCCCAGTTGTTCCTCCTATAACACTCATCCTGCGTATGACCCACCTTGTCACACCACCTACATCGTACCTGTTGCTGTCTCACTGGCAGTTCATTCCCAAAATTATTTGCCCTAAAACTCAATCGATCGTTAAATATGTTCCTGTTTTCTTGCTGTCTACTAGGAAATTGTCTAAAATTTTTCTGCTGTCCCCTTGGAGCGAATGAGGGTGCACTCTTCCAGCAATTTTCATGCCCATATTCCTGGCATTTTTCGCAATATGGTGTGTTTTTCCTTATTATACACACGTCCCTGGTGTGCCCTCTCTCCTGGCAAAATGAGCACATTGTAGCTAATCTGCTATTCGTCAACTGTTTTTTATCCTCCTCCTGTATGTTATACTGCCCTCTTTGTTCCTGACTTCTTTCCCGGGGAAACCTTATTCCCTGTTTGCCCTGGTACTCTTGCCCATAATTATTATGGCCTTGTGCGGTTCTCCCCAGCTCACCTCCTTTTAACATGACCTCCATTTCTAATGCCCTTTTTTCTAACGTTGCGAGACCCAAACCAGTTGTCGTTAATAAAATCGTTCTGAGGTTAGGGTCGGAAACTCCCACCTTAAACGCACTAACGACCGAACTACTGAGTTGTTCCCACAGGATACCCTCATCGCCTACTAGGTCTCTACCACGAGACTCTATGTCACTTATTCTGTTCGCGAACGAACTAAACCTCTCCCCCGGTCTTTGGACGCAATGCAATAGTTCCATTATCAACGTACTATACGTTGTCGCCTTAAGGTACTTCGCTTTGATTGCCCCATAAAGTTTCTCAACCTTGCCAAATTTTTTACTCCTGCAAAACTCAAATGCCTCCCCATGTAACCTTAATTTCACACAATCTGTGAAGTCCTGTGCATCTACTGGTTTCACTGCTTTGAATGCCAACTCGCATCCTTGTATAAACCTATAAACTTCTGCCGGTGACTCAGTACCTAAAAATAGCGGTACTAAGTTACTCACCGTTTTGGCTATTTCACTTATATTCATTTTTGTTCGTTTAACCAGTCCGTTTCTTCAATCTAATCCTGGTCTATCTTCTGTCTTGCTTCCTGAAAATTTAATCTAACACTCCGTGTGATAGTTTTCAATAAAAACACGAATTCTCCTCCTGCCATGAGGTACATGAACAAATACAAATTTAAAGCTTACAAAACACATTTTTATATTTTTTGTTTAATTACCATTTATTTAAGGTTTTTGACATATATTAACCATACATAAGTCGACTTTTGTAATACAAATATTCTTAACTATATTTAAAAGATTTTTCTTTTTATTCTCTATATTTTATAAAAAATTTCAAAATTCATGCCGCTTTGGACTTCCTTGACGTTGACTGGTTCTCTTCTCTGTTGATAAATCTTCCACGGTTATTTGTTCTTTTTATATTTTTCCTCTATAAAAATATGCGTTCAGCTTTGGTTTGCCAGGATGGTCTTCAAAAATTCTACTGGTACAGTCCTCAGTGGATCCAAAAAGTTGTTGACAATATGTGTTATCTAAAATTTTTTACCAAAAATGGAATTCCTAAAAAAAAGGTTCAAACGAAACTTAATTCAAAATAAAATATTCCTACCATCCTCTTTCCGAGAGGTGGTGGAAGATGGATCCGCCATCAATAATATATTTTCAGCAGGACCCACTTCAGTCCTACTGCCACAGAGATAAAGATCATTTTGCCCTATCAAAATGTCCTATCAAAAAAAATTTCATTAGTTTAAAATTTTACAAAAAATATCCTTATTGTTCCTGTAACAATAAGGATCCAATCAAAAATTTAAATTCCATAAAAAACTTTTCATTCCAAAATATCCTTGTTGTTCCTGTAACAACAAAGTACCACCGATCACTTTGAATCTCTACAAAAGAACCAATGTCCTTACTGTTCCTATAACAATAAGGATCCTAACATCCTTGCTGTAATTGTACTTCTCTAAAAAAATTTTTTTTAAAATTAACCAACAAAGTTGTCCTTATTGTTCCTTTAACAATAAGGATCCTAACATCCTTGCTGTCCCCGTGGACAGAAGGATCCTATCGGCTGCGCCATTTTGTTGTATCCCCTCTGAGAGGATACGCGTGGGTCCTACAGTCGCCGAGCGACGTCCTACCTACGGTTTGTTGCCGGCGCTTAAGAGCGCCACTGGCATCTATTCAAAAAAATACCTCTTTTGCCGTCACCCTTAGGTGCATTCAGGCGTGGAGGTTTTTATTTATACTTACTTGTTGGTATCCTCCGAATTGAAGGTCTGGTCTTCTTCAGTAAATAATGACTGCAAGCGTTTAGGTTTTATTCACATCAATCTCTTTATTTTAGCGGGGACCAGATATTTATAACATATCTGGCCGCGCTTCTTCTTCTTCATTTTTACAAACTTATTACATACTTAATTCTACTTATTGATTATTCAGCGGTTGCGTAATTTGGTCTTCCGCCTTTTGCACAATAATTTAACTTCATTATTAGGTTCTTAACCTAGTTTTGTATTATTTGTTTACAATTAATTCTTATTTTAAAACATATTCATACATACTTATTTAATGGTGCCAACTTGGGCCGAACAAACATACAAACATGTATAACATGTGTAATTGGGTCATATTCCAACGTTAAATTCTTATTTAAATTATACTTGTTTTGTGTTATTCGCTTAGCCAAACTGTGTGTATGTTAAATACAACAATAAAATATTAAAATTAATTTACCTCTGGTTTTTGCATGGTCAGCATTTGACTCTGGACGCACAGAAGTAAATTGTTGGCTTTATTTTATTGTCTTTAAATAAAATAAAAACTGATCGCCCAGTTGTTGTTGCAGTAGATCAGTGTTCATTTTATTGTCTTACTTTTATTTTACTTGACTTGGTTTGTTTACTTTACTGGCCTTGGCATTGAATTCATATAAAAATGCCGCAATGCAATGAATGTTGATCGCTCGCTTAGTTGTTGCGGTGAATCAACTTTCACTGCCAGCACTTGGCCACTAGTAGAAAGACAATATTTTGGGGAATACCTCGTTGTGAGTCACAACAATTGACATGTCAGACACTTCACTAAAGTATGGTTCTAAGCTATTGTATTTATTAGGGTTGTAGACACACGAAACGAACAATTTGGTGCAATTGTCATAAACACATATATTAATAAAGTCTACACTGCACTTAACAGATTTTTTAATAAGTTGAGCTTTTAGATTTTTGCGACAATAGATTGCAAACCCACCGCCCTTTCTATCAGGCCTATTATTTCTAAAGACAATAAAGTTCTCAATACTATACACAGAATCAGACACATCATTACAAAACCAAGTTTCAGATACAGAAATAATATCGACAGACAATTCTTGAAAGACATAATTTACATAATCCAATTTGCTGATATTTAAGCTGCGTGCATTAAAGTGCACAACTTTTAATCCAAGGCATCTTCTACTTAGAATACTCTCAAGGGTTTTTTCATTAACGCCACTGGTACTAACATTAGAACACAACATTAATAAGACAGAGAGAACAAGAAATAGACATACCGAAAAACCAACAAAACAATAAAATATAATAAATCTGTTCAATAACCTGTTTTCTACAAATAACAACAAACAAAATTGAGTAACAAAGTAGAAAGATAGAGGAGGTGATAAAAACATAATAAGAATACCAAAAGTTTGTAGTTTATAGATTGAGAAGAAAAGAAAGATGATGGAATGTATAATTATAATAAAATAAAGAAATGTCTCTTGCTTAAATTGTTAATGTTGTTGTTGTTGCTGATGTTGCTGATGTTGACTTGCTCTGATAATTGCATCAACGCTCTCAATGTAATCCACATGTTTTGCTTCCTCTATTTGATGCGCTCTCACATAAACTTTGCCTCGCATTGTGTACGCAGAAATCAGCTGATGTTGTCTTCAAAGCTTCGCTGCGTGCTGCAATATGAGTCTTTTTCGCTTGTTAATGCTCTCATGTAAATAAATTTTGCCATCTCCATTATTGCCTACATCAGAAGCAGCAAGCGATCTTTTATTATGCTTGCAAAAAGCTGCGACTGCTCTAAACAAACGATTTCTCTCATTGGGGCTATGAAGTTTGTACAGGATTGGCACTGGGTCTTGATGTTTATTAGTGCACATACGGAATGAATCACGTAGAGCTGGGGTAGGTATGTTAATGCTGCGGCATATTTTGATGAAAAACATGGAAACGTCTTCATTTTCAGTTTGGGGAATTCCATTGAGAATAAAATCAGCTGAAACCGCATCTTCTTCCAACTGCTCAATTCGCTCTTGCGCTTGATTGAATTCATTTTTTAATGTTAGCACATCCAAAATTTTGCATTCAACTGCATCTACTCTTTCTTTCATTTTTTTTACTGCTGCTTTTGTGTTACTCAGGTCCGCAGCTATTTCTATGTGAAATTCTCTGCATTATTCTTTCTTCAGAGTTCTTCAATGCTTCACTTAACTGCAGTACGATGCTCTCCTTCTGCTTTTTGAGTTCTTTTTCTAGAACCTGCGTCCAATTAGCTTGAGCATGCGCTGGACTGTCCATTCGTCCACGCTTAGACAGGGCATGTGCCGGTGAGTCAGGCGGAGAGAGTTGTTTTCTTGTTGCTTTTTTGCTTGTTGCCATACTGAGAAGGATAAATCAAAGAATCCAAAGGTCGATTGCGCGATTTTTAGTAGAAGCAAACTCGAAATATTTTATTTTAAAATCCGTTTATTTATATTAATAATGACGTTTAAGGCGTAAAAATAATCGAAACCTCGCGGCGTGATTACTGCACCAGATTTAGTTTTAAAATAACTTTTTTAGAAGTGTATTACAATGAGACCGATGAAACAAATGCCAGCACAATATTAACACGTCTACTCGCTTTGCATATTCGAAAACAATATCTACTGTTCTTGTTCTACTTACTGTTGTTGCGAAAAACGTATTGAAGTTTTGTGACTTTATGCCAGATACCGCGTTGCCCGAGGCAATCCATGGCTCCTGTACTAAAGCCACATCGTAGCCTCCTGCTCCAATACGAGAAGAAGTTCTGCGCTGGCGGTTTTGCTTTTATGCAGGTTTATCTGAAGGACCTTCAACTGCATTAGGCTGAAGGTTCCTTTACGGGGTCAACTTTTGTGAGCGTGCCTCCGTCACCCGCATCCTCCAGACTGAGTCCTTGGTCAGCGTCGGTCACGGCTTCTAGGCCAAGATCTTTTTCCACCTCTCCGGACTCTAGTGTGTTGCTGTTGTTGTCCTTGGGGTGGCGCTTTTTGAGGCGCAGATAAACACTACCAACGCCCCCCGCCATCTTCCCGTAACGGGCGTAGAGGATATCCTCTGCCTCCTTGTTGATTTGGAGGATGTAGTGTTGCCCCCTGCTACTACCAGGTAGTGGATCAGCATCCTTCAACACCCTCCAATCAGCTGTTGGCACGTCCGGATTTTGTTTCTGGAGAAGCTTCAGTGCGGACTCCTGTGGCACTACTCTTGGGAAGAGTACCTTCGTCTTTGGCAGGGACGGGATACTAGTCCTGTCCACTACTTCCAGTTGGGCACCCTCCCATAGGCCTTGGAGTGTCGGGGTTACTGCTTTCACCCAGTGCAGAGTTGGATCATCGTTGCACTTCAGGATCTTAACCCCATTGAGCCAGCCCGCTCCATCGAATGTGGGCATGGGAGCGTCAGGATGGGCTTCCAACCTCACGAACATCACCTCGAGAAGCTTCATCTCCACGGATTTCCATCTCTCGAGGGTGATTTTGCCTTGGGATCACTCCGGTCGATCAGTGTTACGATCATGTGTCGTTTAGTCACGTCACTGGCCTTGCTTCTTACCTCCTGTTTAGGCTGCGGGATTGTGTTTATGATCGGTTTCTGCTTCCGTCGTTTGCTTGCTAGAGCTCCGACTTTCGCACTTTCCACCGATCTTTGACGTTTTTCAGCAGCCTGCTCTTCTACTTTGTTCGCGAACTGCGAAGTGGTAGGTGCTAAGCTTGGTCTGCTCGCGAAGTGTGTGCGACCCTCTTCCACCTTTAGCTTAGCCCAGGCGAGCGACTCCTTCTCTTTGGAAGAGAGATCAATCTTTCCTGACAGCCGGCTGCAGATTTTGAGGGCCCCTTTGTAGTTGGCCTTGGTCTTCAACCCCTCCTTTGACTTGGTCTTGGCCCCTTCCTTGCGAGAGGAGCTGGAACCCGCTGACTTATCCGGAGAGAGGAGAAGCCTGTCCTCAACTGAGTTTGCGCTTTCGTGGTCCGAGTCTGCATCGAGTATGGCACCCCTGCGCAGTAGTGTAGATGTTTTGGCAGTAGTTGTCTTTATACCCGGGCGTGCTCCCGCCCCGGCGACATTTTTGGCAGTAGCTTTGCAACCGCTATGGCCTGCTCCAATAAAAGGGGAGGTGTGATTGCTCCTCACTGTGTCCGCCGGCGGCCGCTGGTGTTGTTTTGTTTGTATTTATTGTTTCTTCCATACAGTTCTCACGAGTGTAGGACAAAGGAAGGTCCACCCCTACAGAGGTCCCTGTGCGCGGGTAAGGCTGAATAGTACCGGTGGGCGCCTGGTATCCGGTACGCTCCGTTTGAGACTGCACTATTTCTAATGGTCCTCCAGCCTAGTAAATCCTCGGCACGGGTCGCATAACAACTTGATTCGGCCCATCGGAGGGACTAGGTGTGGTATAGGAGAGGTGAGATATAGGATGAATAGGAAAGGTATAGGGAGTGAAAAGGGGATATAGGTAGGAGTGAATAGTTACTAGTGCATCGCCAGGATGCAATGACCTGTATGACCTAGGACCCCTGTCAGAAGCTTGCACTTCCGTCATTCCAGCCCATTGCATCCTAGCGACCTAAGTCCCCACACCAGCGTCAAGGTTGCTATTCCAGTGGGGGTAATAGCGAATATTAAATGCCTTTTAAATTTTCTACCCTTACTATAAAAGCTAAATTAATTAGTTTTTATGATCTATTGAATAATTACATGAATTAAGATTATGAGCTTTAGATCAAGTGAGTTTTCAAGAAGGCAACAACAACAACAACAACTCTGTATAGAGTCAATCACTTAGCTGACTAGACAGTCTGTTTCGGAAATCGCTACATATTCCTCATCAGTAGTCTTTGAGTGATTAAGCTGTGATCAACTCACTGTTTAAACTAGCATATGAATGTGTAGATCCTCTAATTCATTCTCATGAATTGTATGGCTGCTAATCATATGACACTTCAAAGCAGTAAGCCATTTTAGATCACCGCCATCAACTCTATCAAGGGTTGCCATCTGTTCTAGTTGCTTCTTCATTTATTTCAATATTCATTGGTGTTCGATTGTTTGTCGAAATGCACCATAGAAATGAAACGAGTCATGTGTAATTGAACGTTTGGTTGTGAAAATAGCCACCTTTCAGTTAGAACACTAGCTTCTGGCGAAGCAAAAACTCGTTTCATTTCTATGGTGCATTTCGACAAACAATCGAACACTAATGAATATTGAAATAAATGAAGAAGCAACTAGAACAGATGGCAACCCTTGATAGAGTTGATGGCAGTGATCTAAAATGGCTTACTGCTTTGAAGTGTCATATGATTAGCAGCCATACAATTCATGAGAATGAATTAGAGGATCTACACATTCATATGCTAGTTTAAACAGTGAGTTGATCACAGCTTAATCACTCAAAGACTACTGATGAGGAATATGTAGCGATTTCCGAAACAGACTGTCTAGTCAGCTAAGTGATTGACTCTATACAGAGTTGTTGTTGTTGTTGCTGCCTTCTTGAAAACTCACTTGATCTAAAGCTCATAATCTTAATTCATATAAAAGTTAAAATTATCTGTTATTTTTTTCCTTTTATTTTTTCCACTATAGCTCAGTTTTATAGCTCAAAATGTGAGCGCTGATGAGGCAAACATAATGATATTCAATTTTTTTGTCGGTCAAGAGGCCTTTGACAAACTCAAAATGTCTGATATTTTTGACCGAAAAAAGGCACAAAATACCTTTTACTTTTGATTTATAAAATAAAAGGCATAAATAACCGTTATTTTTGCTCGAAAAATAAAAGACAGAAAATAACAAGTATTTTTGTCGGAAAAAATAAAAGTTTTTAAACATTTATTTTAAACTTATAACTGTGAACATCTGACATTTTTGATAAAAACCATAACCGGTACGGTCCCTGTGAAAACGCGTTAATTATTTATTAAAAGCAATTTATATTACTTTTTACAAATTAATACAAACATTTTATTTACTTTAATAAAAATCCTATTAAAAATTATTCCTTATTTATCCCATTTTTTAAATATATCCCTTAAGCTCCTCAATTTAAGAAAATAACATTTTTTGCTAAAATAAAGATACGAGCATTAAGTATACATAATACTCGATTGGAGCGAATTTCAAAAAAGCGTAGTATCGATTTCACTAAAGGCTTATTCGAAAAGTGTGATAACATACATGTCAAATACAAATTTTTGTTTCGACCTGAAACAATCATTCCTACCTTCCCGGAATGTCTATAAAAATTGAAAATTTTTGAAAAACTTTTTGTACTGTAAAAACTATATGTTAGTACAAAGATTAAATAAAGCAACACAAAATGTAGTTATTTTCTAAATGACATGATTGACATAAATTATACAGAATAATTACATTGCAATGATTATTAGCTGAACTGATAGGTACTTAGCCGAATATTGATTATATAAATTTTTTTATTCTGTATGGATTAAAACAATTGTTATTTACTCAAGACTATTTCCAAATTGAAATTGTAGACTGTTTCAAATTTTAAATCAAAGTTTTTACCTTAACGGACTCAGTCACTTGCGTTAGATTTTTTTATCTGGCAATAAATTTTAAAGGAAAATTTCAGTGAGAGACGGAGGGTTTGTTCTAATTCATATGGAAATAGAACTGCCAGACAAAAAAAAAAACACTGAGTGAAGTGATTGCGTGCGTTTTACAAAATAAGAATATTTATTCTTATGCTCGACTCGTCCTCTTCCACGCGTTCAATCGATTATCTGCCCAAAGTCTCATTCGGCCTGATCTGTTATTTGATGGTGCAATTGACACACATAAGTACAAGCTTATTAGGCCTTACGGTTCACAGCAATAAACTGCTGTGTATTCTTTCGAGTAGACACAACAGTCAAGAAGACGACAGTTTCAAGCTGTTATGGTTCACAACAATACGTTGTTGTCACGCTTGATTGTGGAACGTATGTAGAATTCGTTCCTTGACTGGTTCAGGGTTGCTTCGGAGAAAAAAACGTACTCTTTGAAGTGTATTGTCTAAATAACAAAAAGGACTACCACGATAAGAAATTTTTTGCGAAATTAACGGGAAAAATTGAGGAAAAACTTGATTTTTGTGATTTTAATAATTTTAGAATGAACTGTCTAAGAAACATGAATTTTTGGAAGTTGATAGAATTATTATTTGCTATATAAAAAAGTGGCGCTTACGTTAATTTGCAATTAGGGCTCGATATTTAAACCTGCTCATTTCAACTGGCGTTAAAAAAGGATCAAATCTAGTTTACTGAAATAACTGGATTTTAAAATATAGTACAAGGAAGCATTTTTTACGAAGATTACAATGGTGTTAAAAAAACCCCGCACTCTCCCTTTGGCCGGGAACAGGGGCCTTTTTTATAGAAAAAAAAAACAATACTTCTATTAAATTCCTACATTATTATACAGATATCAATATTATTGGCATTATAAGGAATTATTTATGGCCTTTCTAATGCTATTTAATAATATCAGATCGAACTTACTTTAAAAGTTATAGCATTTTTTAAAAAATTTTATTATTTAAATTTGCTTGAGGTACCCCAAAAAAAATCGCCAATATCAGAAAATCTTTTAATGGAATATGTAGTTTGGATTTAATGGCGAAAAAACCCAAATCAAAATAAAATTTCAGTTACGATTAATTTTCCAAGGATGCAGTTTTGTCTAGAGTAATGACACACATTTTGGTGTATAAATAGTCTTTGTTTGATGCATGGTTTGGGAGTTATGTCGAAAAAACTAGAGGATGTTTTTTTCGCTGCATGAGAAGTTTGAATGGTTGTTTTCTATGGTTTCACAGTTGAGAATGTGTTCACATTTATGTTCAGTAAGGATAAGCAATTTATCACGAATCGTTTAAAGCCAGAACAACGCTTCCAAATTGTGGAAATTTACATTGAAAATTTTGTTCATTTTACGGTCAACATAATCGGCCTAGTGATCAAGCTCATTTCTAGTTAAATGGCTTCGTGAATAAGCAAAATTGCCGTACATGGAGCGAAAACAATCCTCAAGCCATTAAGGAATCACCATTACATCCATTAAAATTGACCGGTCCTTATTTCTTTCGAAATGAGAAAGGAGCTGCCGTTACGGTGAATGACGAGCGTTATCAAGCCATTATGACTGATTTTTTGTTTCCAAAAATTAATCAGCTAACATCGACGACATTTCGTTCCAACAAGTCGGCGCAACTTGCCATACAGCGCGCTTAACCATCAATTTATTGAAAAATCAATTTGGTGTAAACTTTATTTCCAGGAGTGGTCCTGTTAACTGGCCCCCCTCGTTCGTGCGACTTAACGCCTCCCGATTACTTTTTATGGGGCTATGTTAAGTCATTGGCTTATGCCGAAAAACCAGCAACTCTTGAATCATTGGAAACTTTGACGACATACGGCCAGATTTATTGGAAAAAGTAGTGAAAAATTGGACTGATCGAATGGACGTACATACGCTAGAAATCATATTTAAGAAATAAATGCCATGAAATTTTCTACCAGATTATAATAAAAAAAATTCATTCCAACTATATTTCTGTCTTGTATTATTTAAAGTTCTCATGCAGCTAAAAACACCCTATATAACTGTTTCTTTGAAGTAGTTCTTTGTAAGTTTTATTTCTCAATATCAGTCTTGGTGTTTGTTTTTCATATTTATTAAAAAAATTAGTGAATTTGAGGAGAAATTAATCAATGAAATATATAAATACCCATGTATTTACGATAAGAATCACTGGATATAAAAACAAACATAAACGAGAAAAAGCATGGGCTGCAGTTTGCCAGAAATCAAGTAAGTTCAGTCTCGGAATCCTGACCAACGAAGAAAGGAACGAGCAGGAAAGTTTAATGTTTGCTTTTCGCATTTGTAGCTCAGTATTGCCAGGGGCGCTAGAAGACATTGCCGGACATGGCACAAAATATGTGCTGCTGTTTCCGGCTCCTCTAGGCATAACCTACACGCATCGTCCTCGGTCAGAGTCATCTTCAAGAGATGGTACATGAAGGGACCGTGTCCTGTGACCAGTGCAGTAAGCCAGCTTAAAGTCCTTCGATTGTATCGGATAACTTTTGCTGCCTCACTACGAGAGTACTTCACGGCCGCCTTTGATTGCCTGCAACTAACAGCTTCTTCCCACCTTGTACGGTGTTCCGAGTCTGTCCGTTGTTTAATAAGGCCTGCCACCATGTTGTCGCCTATGGCGATACGTGGTTCTGGTCCACAGAATTCTTCTGCTGATCCTTCTCTTGCTAAAGAATCAGCATTTTCATTCTGTTCTATGTCAGAGTGTCCTCTAACCACATATGTGTGATCTCATTTGTCTGGGCGCACCTATTGAGTTTTGTAAGACATTCTATGGCCAACCTAGAAGTGGTGTCTGTCCGTTGCATA